>BPVZ01000074.1:804590-824318 GCA_020521535.1 Rubroshorea leprosula | reverse complement strand
GAATTAATTATAAATACTACAATTAATAAAAGAAAATTTCTATCCTATGCCCAATAAAGATACAATAAATACACATTTTCATAATTAATTTTTATTAAAAATATAAATATTAATTTTGATCTAATCAATTAATCAATTAAAATTATTTACGTGTTAGTGATATTAAAATATATATTAATTTTTGTAATTTTTAATATAAATTAATTATAAAAAATATATTTATTAAATTCTTAAACTATATTATAAAGATATAGGGTAGACAAACACTTAATAAAATTTAATATCTTCAGAAATCCTATTGGAAATATAACATTACCGCACTCCCCTTGAGCTTTCTTGGTCTCGGCCCTAAAATTTGTTGATAAAATGGGCATAAACATGATCTGATTTGAGGCCATAACCCTTAAGCTTGGTTGAAATGGGCAAGACTGGAGTTTGAATTGAGCCCATCATCAACCTTAGCCCCACATTCAAAAACGATATAAGATAAATAAATAAAACGCACCAGACCATACATCGCTACAAATCCCATGCAAATATCCACTACTACTGCAAACTATCCAATATCATCTGAAATGGGCAGCCACCACTTTACTGCAATCTCTGTCCCTTACAGAATCAATTACACGGCCAGCACTCCCCGAACCCTCAAAGCTTCTAACCACCTTGGCTTCCGGAGAGGAAGAATCAGAGCAGTTAGCACAGCCGCAGATACGAAATCCGAATGGGGAGCTCGAAGAGGAACCACCTGCAGTCAATCTTGCATTTGATCATGAAGTTCATGAAAGAACGATTTCGACTTTGCAGCTCTTTAATATGTGTCATTGTATTGATAACCTGTTCAAATTTCTGGAAATTGAGTTAATTTGTGGCTTTAGTATGTCTTGCTCCCTGATGGAAGCCCGGATGTGCAATTTCGTCGAACATGTGGTGGGATATAATGCTGGATTCTAACATTGAATTGTGTGGGCCACATGTAAGTTTCGTGACTCCAATGAATGATTATTAGATGCTTTAATTTGTGCTGGTCGGTTCTATGTTAATATCCTCTGATATGCAGGCTAGACCTTTGTTAAACTGTGCAGGAGGAACTTGTGGGACTTGCATGGTGGAGGTATTCTATCTCAGAAAGCTTGCTCTGTCATTGTTGATATGACTATCGTTTTTTATACCCCAGTTGATTTTTTGGCACGTTATATTCTCAATGCAGTATCAAGATAAGCTAGATTAGTAATTCCTCAATTAGGAACTAGAGCAATTCATTTAATACATCCATAATTTAAGATGTCAATTGAAGCTTAACTCAATTGACAGGGACGTATTGAAAACTTAAGCTTAATGATTTTATTAAGCAAATACAGAGCAATATATAGAGTACACGCAGTCATCTAACCTAGAAAATAAGGAAACTTCAATTAAGTACAAGATACATATAATATATATTATTTACATTAAGACTGAGATTTGATTTCCTTATGTGAGATGGTCGGAGATTTGGCTTCCTTCTGCGAGGTGGAGTGATTGATCTGATATCGCCCCCGCAAGACAGAAGAGCAGTCAACGATGTCAAGCTTGGACTGTAACAAACAAAACTGAGCAGAAGAAAGGGGCTTGTGAGACCATTTGCAAGCTAATCATGGGTAGCAATGTGAGAGGCATGCAGATAACCGCAATCTACGAGTTCTCGAACAAAGTGAAGATCAATGGAAATATGCTTCATGCGGGGATGAAGAATTGGACACTCAAATAGGTGGCACTAATATTGTTGCAGAAGATGGTATGAGAGCGAGGAACAGAGATGCCTAACTTAGATAAGAGATTCCGAACCCAAATTAACTCAGAGGCAGTGGAAGCTAGAGCGTGCTATTCCACTTTAGTGGAATCGCGAGCAACTGCCTGACAAGTGAGAGTGAGATATTGAAGAGAACCTAAGATATGGCGATAGTCAGAGCCATCAGAGAGAGCTAAACCTGCTGAAGAACTTAGATGGGCCAATTAAGTAAGCGACATGGAAACTCACTTTGCAGCATCCATGTTAGCTCGACGAAGGATATCATGGATGTACTTGTGTTGAGAAAGCAATAACCAAGCAGATGTATGAATAGCCTCAATGCCCAAAAAAAAGGTGAAAGGTCTGAGATCTTTGAGAGAGAAGCACTACCTCATTTTTTTCACTTGCACTAGAGAACAAATTAGACTCGAGTCATTCCCTGTGATGAGAATATCATCAACGTAGACAAGGGAAATAAAGCCAAGTAGAGTCCTTGTGATACACAAATAACGAACTATCAGATTTAGAATTGTAAAAGCCTTGAGATAAAATAGAAGATTTTAATTCCCAAAACCAAGCCCGTGGAACTTGCTTTAACCCATCAAGAGATTTTTTAAGCCTACAAACAAAATTGGGTTTATTAATGTCAACAAAACTAGGCGGTTGTTGCATGTAAAGATCTTCTTCCAATTTTCCATGAAGAAAGGCATTATTAACATCCAACTGTTGAATGGGCTAGCCATGACTAACGGCAAGTGATAAAACAGTTTGAATAGTTGTTGGTTTAATAACAGGACTGAAAGTGTTAAAGTAATCAAAATCAGGTCATTGATGAAAACCTTTAGCCACAAGATGCACATTATAGCACTCAATACTGCCATCTTTGCTTTGTTTCACATGAAAAAACCCACTTACAACCAATAAGATATTGACTAGGATTTAGGGGCACCAATTCCCAAGTACCTTGCTGGACCAATGCAGTAAACTCTTCAGACATGGCTTGTCTCCAAATAGGTGCTTTCAAGGATTGGGACACACATGTGGGCTCTAGGGAGGCAGTAACAGGGGTAGGAACGGTATGGAAGAGTTGCTTGGGTTTGAAAATGTTGTTCCAGGCCTGACTAACTATAGAGTGTGTTCTAAGAGGTTGGGGTGGGGCCAAGGGAGGTCTTGGAGAATTGGATGAGGTGGATGGGCTAGATGAGCCGAAGTGGGCCAAAGAGGAGGAGGGAGACGAGGAAGGCAGGCTAGGAGACTAGGCTAAGGGCAAAGAGGAGGATGGGCCTAGCGATGTGTGTGGAGAGAGGGAAGTTGGGCTAGGTGATGGTGTTGTTGAGGACAAGTCGACTAGAAGTATCAAGGATGCACGAGCAAGTTCCAACGGCAACATGGCCTTGTGAATGACAGCATGGGACGCAACTTTTGCAAAGTGGCATGGCGAGATTGGCATGTGACTAAGATTTGGTTGAGTGGAAGATGGGGACATGCCAGGAAGTGGACAAAAATCATTATAGGCACTAGAATTAGAAGAATTTTTAAAGGGAAAATAAGATTCATGAAATATAACATGATGAAAGTGAAAAAGTTTGCTAGACTGTAAATCAATGCATTTATACCCCAAATTTTCAATAAAGTAGCCTAGAAATCGACAGGAATGAGACCTGGGTTGTAATTTATTTTGAGTATAAAGGTAGAGCCATGGGAAATAAGGACAACCTCTTAATTTGAGATAATTAGGTTTGTGATAAAACAATTTTTCAAAAGGGGAAACATACTAAAGAACAGTAGTGTGTAACCTATTAATTAGGTAGATTGTTGCTTCGAAAGCATAAGACTAGTATTTGAGAGGGAGGAATGGCGACCAAAGTAGAGATAAACCTATTTCAACTATGTGGCAATTGTGCCTCTGACCTATGCCATTTAATTTGGGTGTATACGGAGGATTTGTGAAAGTAGATAGACCTTGTTGTGATAGAAAGTCTCACAATGCAATAAATTATCCCTTGCTATCAAAATGGAAATTTTTTATTTTGAGACCAAATTGGGTTTCCACAAGTTGTTTAAATTGAGGAAAAATTAAGGCAATATCAAGTTTGCGTTTAATTGGAAAAATCCAAGTATATCTATTGTAAAGTTCCACAAATAGTAGAAAGTAGGAATAACCATTAATGGAAGTAATAGGAGTAAGGCCCCAAACATCAAAATAAATATGTTCTAGTGGAAATTGGCAGGTAATGGAAGAAATGGAAAAGATAATTTGTGACTTTTAAAGCATGCACACGAATCACATAGAGAGAGTATTTTTTTTATTAAAAATAAGTAATTGATAAACATTAATAATATATTTTAGGGTCTTTACCAATGGATGACCTAAACGACTACCAATTCGCCAACGAAACTCTCTCCCACTAAGGTAGTAGGCCTAGTTTTAATTCTTCTAGGTACTTGGTAAGTCCCATGAACATTCCTTCAATAAAAAATAAGAAGGGTGAAATTTAACATAGGCATTAGCATTTTCACATAATTGGGAAATAGACAATAAATTGTGGGAAGCATGGGGAACACATAAAATATTGTGTAAGGGAATAGAGGTAAAGGAAGTAGAAAGTGTAGAGTGTCCTACATGTGTAATTTGCAAACCTATTGCATCACCTATTTGAAGTTCATCTACTCTATGATATTCAGAGTATAAGGCAAGGTTGGCTAGGTCAGTGGTGACATGGTGAGGTGCTTCGGAATCTAAGAGCCAAGTATCAAAGGACCCAACAGAGGAGGTAGCCATGCTAGCAAGAGGACCTTGTTGTGATGTCCGAAAGAGAGAACAATTGCAAGCAGAATGACGAGGGTTGACACAAAGTTGGCGTATGATGGGTAAGGACCTATTAGGGAATCGAGGAAGAGGACTACATCTCTTATTGAGTCGAGCTAAAATTGGGCCACTATGAGGGCTCCTGTTGCTTTAAGGAAGTTGACCACCTAATGGCATGGGAAGCTGGTCGACAGATGGAGAGGAGGAAGAGGAGCCTAAAACAATTTGTGAGTTAAGAAAAGTAGCAAACATGGCACTCACTATAGTGGAGTCAAGCTTAGGTTCATCTCGTTTCAAGCTCTCCTCATGAGCCACCAATTGATCATGGAGATCATCAAAAGACAAGGAGGAATCATGAGTTTGAAGGGAGGTCATGACTTCACGAAACTCTGGACCCAATCCATTCAAGATGTAGATAGTGAGATCATTATCTGTGAAAGGGCGATCAACTGTTCCTAGTTCATCAGCAATAGCTTTGATGTAGCAGAGGTATTCGGAGACAGGATGTCCATCTCGACATAGATTTCGCAGCCATTCATTGAGGGTGATGACTTTAGTACGAGAGCAGTTGGCTTAGAGTTTCTCAAAAGCTTCCCAAGCATGTTGGGCGGTGGGAGTAGTAGCTATATAAGGTGTGATGCTCTAAGAGACAGAGGTAATAAAAGAATGACCCAATAGCTGGTCCTGATGGGCCCAAAGACTTAACATGTTAGAGTATGACTTGGTTATATTAAGTTTTGGTTATAATAAAATAGGCTGTTTCTTAGGATGTATCATTCATTACAAATGCTAAGTTGTGTTAGTGCATTAGAATATAATTACATTGAAGGCTTTTGGGTTATTTGCTGAAACCAAAAAATTGGAGACTTGCCTACCAAATGTTAAGTGGTAAAATCCCACATCAAATATAAAAATAAGAAGCTTGTGAATTAAATACAAGGAAAACCACTCCACCTACTACCAATTGGTTTTAAGTTGAATGCAAGCCTTGTGTTGAACCCACATTCATGATTTTCACATGGTATCAAAGCCTAGATTTTGTCTCCTAGCGGGCTTGCACGTGAGGGGGTGTCTTAAGTGGAAAAATCTCATATTAAGTATAAAAATAAGAAGTCTGTGGGTTAAATACAAAGAACACTACAAGCGGATGTATCTATAGGGACAGAAGTTTTCCGTCTTGTATACACCCATTTTTCATTGGTATAGACCCCCCCAAGGACTATTCTGATGGAAAAGCTTTTAGTGGGTGCAAACCTCATCAGTATAGGGTATCTACCGATGACCAATCCGTATGTATAGACCCTGGGATCTATTCCAATGAAAGACTTATCTGTTGATATAGACCCTAAGAAATTTTAAGAGATTTTGCCGTGAGTATAGACCTTGACCTTTACAGATAGATAATTCTGTTGGTATAGATCTTGAAAAATTTTAAAAGACTTTGCCGTGGGTATAGACCTTTATCTTTACAAATGGATAATTTCGTTGGTATAGATCCTTTTTTTTTTTTTAACAATTGGTAATTCACTTTTATTTTATGATTTTCTCCAACACTTATTCTTTGGCTGTATTGATAAAAACCAAACACATTTTATTTATATATTGAGATCAAATAATACTCTAACTCATTTTACAATATACAAAAACCTCTATAAAATAAATTTCCCATCAAACAATACCATTCTTTCATTGCCCTTTTTATCCATCACAATATAATATGGAAATTCAAATAGGATAATCCCAGCTGTGAGCACACAGAATAGTAACTGTGTTAAGCATACTTGGCACTTATCACCATTCTTTAGCTCCTTCTCCAACTTTTTCATTGATATTGAAAGCCTCCTAGGTTCCCCAAGCTAATTTAAGAAGAATATATCATATAAAAATCTAAAGCTTGTGAAGAATTTAATGGCAAAACAATTATTGCTGGAGAGAACTTTATATAACTAATAATGATCAACAAACCTCAACCAAGCTGTTGTAAATTGAAGAACCCATCCATCAGAAAAAGGATATCCACCCAAGCAGCTCAGCAGGTTCCTTGTTCTATGAAAAATAATAGTTTTTTTTTTTCCAGTTAACATTTCTTATAGAATCCAACCACAAGTTATATAAAATCAAATATTGATAAAGTAAACTTCATACCTTATAGATACTTGTTCCACCAAGCCAAACAATTTGATTGAGAAATAAGAAAGTTGGTAATAGTGCATTCTTTGACTGAAAGAAGAATTAATGAATTCATCACAAAAATAGAGTCAATTAAAAATCCAAAAGAGAACTATAGGAAAACATTTCTCTATAATACAATCATACCTTCCCCAACAGAACAAGTGGATAGGGAGTTCCTTGAGGAACTAGGCTAATAAGAGCATGCAAATCCTTGACAAACTGCAAATTAACAATGTAAAGCATAAATCAAGCAAGATTCAAGATTTGTAAGAGTATAGATTAAATCTAAAAGAAAAACATTTTCTCATAAGATGTATAAACTGACTCAAAATTTTCCAATTTAACAATCTAAACTCATGATAATACCATTATTAGGAGATTGAATAAAAACAATTCTAATTTCTTATTTTGCATTATAGGATGTAGCCAAAACTTAAAAAGTCAGAAAACTTTCCTTGCCAAGCTAGTTGAATTGTCAACATTTTGGGCTGTGCCAGGCTCCCTTCACTAATGAATTTTGAACCATACTGTATAGCCCTGCATATCTTATCTCTTGCTTTAGCTGTATTCAGATACAAAGCAATAAGAGCAAGTTTAGCTCTAGTTACATCCAAAGTACTCATCTTTTACCCCAAATACACTTGAAAGGTCACAATAATCACTTTTCATTTGAGGTAATGGGATTGAAGGAGAGATAAGATATCCATTCAAGTTTCGATATGATGTAAGAAAAATGAAATGAAATTCATATATCAAAACTAACATAATTTGCAAGCATAAGCAAATCACTATACAAGGAAAGAGGAAGAAAGTGCCCTAAGCCCCTAAGGAAAAGATATGGAGTTGGTCCTCTTAATTTTAATTGAAATAAAAGGTGAGAAACTCAACATTCTAACCCAACTAATTCCAAAAAATCAAAAATGAATGAATATAGAACATTTCATAATTTCATGCAGTAGATAAGTATAAAAATAAATTGAGTCATGTAGGTTTAAAGAATTTCAGGTAGCCCAACTCCTAATATCATGCCAATAATCACCTTGGAATGTTCAAATGTGCCAGTATTTCTCAATCAGAAAGCATGCAGCAACAGTGCCAGATGTCTAATTCTATTATATAACTTTATGTTTTGGGGCAAGGGGGCAGGAAAAATAGGAGACTCAAGAATTACCAGCCGAGCACAAGAAAAAGAAATTCCTTTCCCTTTGTTCTTCATAATTGCTGACCTTCCAATAAACATAGATTGTTCCATGTTTATTGAGTTCCAATCTCCCAATTACATGTTCAAAGGTCAAGTTGATTGAACACAAGCCTTAGAAGGCATGGCTGGGTTGGAATCAAGATAGATCAGTCAGATTTTTCATAAGAAAAACTATGAACTAAAGTACCAGTAATGGACCTAGGCATTTTATCTTATTCAAGGCTTAAACTCATTTAATTGTGTTCAATCGAGGGCTGTGACATAGCAGATAACCATTCTAAATAAGTGTAATAGTGACAAGAAAAGCACAATTCTGGAATGTATACATACTTCTTAAGGGGTTGTGGCTTTCTCTCAAGAGTATCACGAGAGCCAGTATACTGCACATATAGGATGAGGAGTTTAATGATAACCTGTTTTCATAATATCTGAGGGCTTGAAAAGTCTACAAAAGCAAAAAGTTATTTTAAGAGAATAATAGAGCACCTTAGGTGGAATAGCGGCAGCCACTAGACTATTTTGCTTGAGAGTCTTTAGGCTACCAACAATTGCTTGCAAGGTAACTAAATCATGAAGACAAAGGCTCTTTTTGCAAGCTGACAAACATGTGGTAATCTAAAACAAAAAGTACAGCCAAGTTAACAAAAAGATATAAACAGGTCCCATTTAATTGTGGAAGAAAGAAGGATGAGCTTTTAGTATACTTTACTGCTTACTATGATAGCCAGAAAAATTAAACATGGCATTTAAATTGGACTGTTGCATATTCTGGGATTCCATGTCAATTGAATACATACCTGTATTTCTTTTGTGAGGGAGTTCTGAAGCTCATTCTGTACTTTGAACAGAGATGCTATCGTTTGTTTTGGTAAGGTTGAGACCAACAAGAAAAGCTACTTAACTTATCTAGATTCATATCATTTCCAAGTAGATCTGATATAGATTTCATGCCTTCATCAAGGTTTGTTTCGATATCTTCAAGTCCCTTGTTTTGTTTAACATGTAAGACAATTGCATAAAATATTCTTTGGTGGCTTTGGCATACCAATTAAAAAACCAGCCATAGTATTGCTGCTGTTACCATTAGCTGCAGTGAGGCATCCTCAGCAATCAACTTCTGCCATATCCCATCTGCTGAAGTAAATTTGTGAAGAAACTTTATTAACTAATACATCATACATATTTCAAAACTCTTGTCTATCTCAGTCCTTTACAAAACCAAAATGAAGGATATTCATTATTAGATGCAGACAGGATGATAAAGATCAAGTTTCACATAGAAAAAGAAGTATAATGATTTCCATCTACCAATTAAATTTATTAGAACTACTACATAGAGAGCGTCCACTTAGATCTTCTATAATAATAGATTTTGCAGTACAAGATGAAAATGCGGCAGTAGCACAGATTAACCAAGCAATTTTTTTTTTTTTAACAAAGATTACCATACATTAGATAATTAAACTCAAACACAAATTATATTCAACACTGAGGTATGTGGAATTAATCCTAAATATAATTAACACACTAAGGAGATAGCATTACTCTAACTATTGAATTAAAAAAAAAAATGACTTGATCAAAATGGAATGCCCCTAAAGAAATTACAAATAAAATTTAAAAAAATTTACCAATAAGAGGAATTCTGATGATCCTAAATCCCTAACCCTAACTACAGTCATGATAAATCCATCTTCTCAATTCATTAACTACATTTGATGGTTGAAGATGATAGAAAATCCCTTCCACCACCAATCGAATTCGAGAAAACAAATTCTTAAATTTCAAGAAACAAAAGAAATCCCTAAAATTGCAGTAACCAAAAATGATTTGGGATCGCGGAAAAATTAGAATCGCAAAAAGAAAGAGGAGAGAGAGATAAAAGACCCGGGGACTTTGTCTATCTCGAACTCGATGCCGCCTTTGGAGAGAACGAACATCTCATTGAGGAAGGGCACTGACATGCTGTTTGGGAACAAATCTGTTCCACAAAGAGAACGTCGGCTGGCCCCTTCGATTAGACAGTGACCGGGAAAGGATAGGAGAGACGAGAGAAAAGGGAAATGAATTTTGGTGAGGGGTGGAGTCGAACCAGATTTGGGAGAGGGAAAAATTTAGGTTTAGCTGGGGAGGGAAACTCGGAATTTAGGGAGGGGAAATTAGGAATATGGGGAGGGAAGTGCAAAATGTATACTGACGGTAGAAATTGAAAAGGAAAAAATGAGGCATTTAGATTTAAATGAATTATATTGATTTAGTACAGTAATCCGTCTGTATAGACTCAGTTTATTCTAATGGATAATTAATGAACCATTTGTATAAATATAGTATATATTAATGGATATATTTTTTTGTTGGTATGGACCCAATTTATACTAACAAATATATTTTTTCATTGGTATAGGTAAATGTATACTAACTACTTATATTTTCTATTAGTATACATGATTTATACAGACAGATTTCAATCCATCTGTATGGTCATTGATAAATGACATTTTGCTTGTAGTGAAAGACCACTCTATTTATTATCAATTGATTTTAGATTAAATCCAAACTTTGGGTTGAACCCACGTTCACGATTTTCACACCAAACAATGGGAAGACTAGATTCCAGACGGATGGTTTGTATTAATCTTACCTACCTCCATCATTTTAAATTTTCAACGTTAGTTGATTTATTGAAATATTTTATTGCAATAGGATGGATGAAATTATGGGTTATTGTATGTGATGCAGGTTGTGATTCAACAATTGCCTGAGTGGAAAGCGCATGAATGGAAATACAAAGATTACCTCCCAAGGAGGATTCTCAAGTATCTTAACAACACATTTTTGCTTGTTCCTTCTTGTAAAAGATTTCTTTGAAATTACCACTTCTAACTCTAGGCCTTCTACCACCAAGTCAAAAGCAAATCATTTACAATTTACGTTCTAATAAAAAATATATATCCATAAAGAAGTTTCAATACCATATGATCAGCACCATAAGCATCTACACGAGTTTTAATCATAATAATCCAACAATTTATTCGGCTTAGGAGAGAGGAAGAGGATTATATAAATAGAACTATACATGGATAAACTTCATTCCCTAGAACCAACTGCCACGCCGGCAATCATGTCATTGAATTGTACAACTGCCACTTTTGCCACTGCTGCCACTGCTGCCACTTTTGCCACTGCTGCCACTGCTGCCACTTTTGCCACTGCTGCCACTGCTGCCACCAGCAGGCTTGCGCAGCGCAGCTAATTCGTCGTTCAACTCCTTATTCTTGCTTTTTACTTTTTCCAGTTCGGTTGTCAGCTTAGGAATTTCAACAGTTGCCAATGATTGTGCTCTTTGTTCGGCGTGTTGTCGTGCCTCTTTTTCCATTGCCAACTCTTGTTCATGTTTCCCAGTAATCTCTTTGAGCATTGACTCCGCCTATGTGAATAACAAAACATACAATATATTTTCAAACAAGCTTATAGCATATAATTAGTTTTATGTTGGCCAACAGCATATAAATAGTTCATAAACTAAAACAAAACTCCCTCCAATACGTAAGAATCCATTTTGTAACGTTTATGTCTTTAATTTTTTTTAATTCTTTTATTTTTATTCTACTATTTATAAATGAGACCACGCATGCACACAAATGCAATAGAGAATCTCAACTTTGCTTTGACATTGTCGATGTTATCCATATTATTCATGCAACAAAATTGACAAAAATAAGGAATAAACCTACCAGCCCCTTTTTATATAACCGGTCGGTACTATACGGACGTCCACCATTTTCTGACAAAACAGTGTTAACAAGAGAAAGGAGCTGTTGAAGTTGCTCAGTTTTCTTGGCTTTATCTGTTGTCTTGTTATTGAAAAGCACACATCGATTTTTACAAAGCTCGAGCATTGCCTAGATAAACGTTAAAAAATAAGAAATTCATGTTCACTTGGATAATAAGGATAACTATAAACTAAAACAAGAATTGCAAAGAGCTATTAAACTAGATTTTAATTCATGTAAGAAAATTGGAATAGAGAAGTATGTAAAAAGCTTACAACAATAAAAGAGTACATTATTGTAAGGTTTATCACAACCCCCAAGGTTATCATATTAATGTTGATGGTTAAATTTCATTTATCTTATATATCACATGTTATTTACTATCATAAAATAAATAAGCCTATCAAGTATCTTTAAAACATAAAATTACTGTTAAAAAAATCTGGAAAACATAAAATGCAGCTAATTAGCGTTTACAACTCTATGGACTGTAAAATAAAATGAAGTCTACAACTATATAAGGTAAATTGCGTAATCACTATTCATTTTCATTTTTGGGCAGTCATAGCCAGGGTAAAAAACTAACCTTTAAAGGTTGTGGACAATCTCGTCCCAAATAAATCTCCAAAGTTTCATCATTTTCTTCAAGCTCATCACCGCCAGTAAAAACTACAATCGCATGGTCCATAATATCGTTTCCAAAGAAGTCTAGCAAGTTACGAAAAGCAGCCTCTTCTTCTTGTGAGAAGCGGTTCCTAATAGAGAAAACCACAAGGATTGCATGTATACCATCCTTAGCGTAATCGATACATTGCTTCATCAATTCCAATCCAGAAGAAAAATCAAACATACCTGCAATTGGTATCATGTTAACCAAAGCCAGTTAGCAAAAATAAATTATCAAGATGTAAGTATAGACAATGTACAAATCACTTGCGCAAAGGATCATTCTATTTCAATAATTGAGGGAGCAAGTGTCAAGCTTGTAGTACTGAGAATTAGCAACTCAAACGAATCTAATAGTTCATACCAGGAGTGTCAATGACATTAATAATCTGACCATCTTTTAAGACGGTTCTTTCAAGTTGACAAGACCTTGTAACCCCTCCGGGGGCAGATCTTGAGATGAAAGCTTTCCGTCCAAGGATACTGTTCCCTGTTGCACTTTTTCCATTGCCCGTCCGTCCAACTAAGACGAAGGTCCAAGAAGGGTAAGTTAGCTCCCTATTATCAGACATTGCACTCCGACCCTCCATCAATCAGTTTTCCTACAAAATCCAAAACATTCGAAAAAAATTATAGAGATACCCAAATGATCTTTTGCTTAGAATCATAAACATAATTTACAAAAAAAAAAAAAAAAAAAAAAAAAATGCTACTAAAACTAAGAAATTCAACACAATATTGAGCAGCTTCAAGGAAAAAAATGAGGTCAAAATTAAACCCAACTTGATCTTTCAAAAAAAAAAAAAAAAACACACAAACACACACACATAAATACATAAGAAACAAAAAGAATTTACAAAAAAAGGAGAATTGAAGGATAAACATAAACTTGATATTTTCATGCATTTGATGATGTTTAGTTTTGCTAAAGAAATAAAATCATAATCGATGATTCTAACCTAAAAATAAAAATCTAAAGAACAAGAAGATTTGAGAAGCAAACAATGTTTACTACAGATGAAGAAAACAAAGAACTAAATTTATAGAAAACTTACCCTATGAGAAGATACGAGTGGATAATTAAGGGAAATAAGTAAAGAATCCTAGTTTTTTTTTTTAACATAAGTAAAGAATCCTAGTTTTTTTTTTTAACATAAGTAAAGAATCCTAGTTTTTTTTTTGAACATAAGTAAAGAATCCTAGTAAAACCAAGGGAAGGAAGCTTCCTAACTTGCAGTGGAGAAGATGATAAGTTGGAGTAAAGAGGTAGATAAGAATATCAACTTTGCGGTTTTTTTTTTATTTAAGGACAAAAACCCTTTCAATTTCTAAATAAGATTATTAACTTTCAATTTTTTCTAAATAAAGATATCAACTTTGCGAGTTTTCTATTTTAAGGATTTAGTGGATGGCAATGCTGATGTGGCTGACTAAAAGTTCTAACGTATGTTGATGTGTTTCAAAGAAAAGGTTGTGCTATAGGGACAACATTTTCATACAACTTTTACATGTCATTAAATGAGTAAATGCATTCAATATCACAAGTTCCACATGAATTAAAAAAACCAATTATTTTAATGACAATCAGGTGGGACAAGAAGGTGGGACAAAAATCATTTCCCTAAAAGAAACCATGCATTGCTTACGTGGTTTGCTGATTGGACAAAATAGCCTCCATGAGGAAAGCTTGAATGGCATCTTTGGTGGGTTGTAGGCATGCACCACCAGCTGTTACAATGGTCTCCAATAGCCTCTCTTCATGAGTTTTGGTCTTTGAATTACTTGATGCAGATTCCTCATTACTTGTTTCTATGTTTAATACTGTTGAATGCTGTGGTCTCTGGATAACTTGACACAGATTCCCCATTACTTGTTTCTATGTTTAATACTCTCAAAACCCACCCCCAAGGTCCACTGCCTACATTTTTTTTATATCCCAAAAGTACCCCAAGCATCACTTTTTAGTTCAACTGGTTCTTATCTATCTGAGTACTCAATTTCTACGATCAAAGGCCTTCAGAAGGTAGCTTCCCAAGTGAATGGTCTTGGGTGAAACTACTAAGCTCCTGCTTCAAAGAACCACTTACAAGGCCAACCACCTCGCTAAGAAATGATTTTTTTATCTTCTAATGGCATTTCAAAGTTTGTATTCCCAAATCCTTGAATTTGATTATTAAGGTCTTTTGTGCGTGCTGGCTTATTGTCCTCTGAGAATAAAGCAGAAAAAGTCTTAAACTCAGAACCTGCAAAATCCAAGAATACAAGCATAATATGATTAAAAACTCTGAATTCCAGGTAAAATCTTTCCTACACGTTTATCCTTATAAAATATTAATCTATCATCACAACATGTAATAGTTACAGGAATTTTCAGTTAAGTGTCGAATGAATGTTAGTGCTTATTAGGCACTGGTTTGTTGTTTATTGTATATCTAGGCGAAGAACGAATTCCCTCCCTATGGGATCATCATAGAAAAGTTTCAGTAATTGTTACGATCAAAGGAAATGTTAAATCAAATAAAAATATTAGAAAAAGATTAATACACCACCCAGTTCAACACATTCACCAACACTCACTAGTTCAATTGTTAAAATTTGCAGTCGGAATTTTTCCAGCTTTGAATTCAAATTTGAAAAAAATAATTTCTTAATAACAGTGTTTTAAGTGTGTTAAACTGAATGGTATATCAATTATTATCCAAAGATATTTTCAATTTCACCTGTAGAAGACTAGTTCACATTGACAAATTTTCAGAGGTACAAATCATAAACCAAAAATGATGGAATCATTCAACTCAAAATCTTCATTCTACACAACTCAACTTTTGTAGGAAAGACATGCAGCAAAAAAGGGAAAAAAAAGTGAATTTTTAACTATAGACTTTGAAATGCAAATTGGCCATGCAAAATTCCTAAACCTATGTAAAGATGTGTCCTCTCAAACTCGAAAGATGATAGTGTTATTCTCATGAAACTAATAGAAGAAGAACAACAAATTTACCAACATTATTTAATTTTGTTTACAAGATCATTGCAAAAATATTGGTGAATAGATTAAAAGGTGTTTTACCTAGAATAATATTAGAGAATCAAGCTACTTTTGTTCCATAGAGAATGATTCATGATAACATTCTAGTTGCCTAAGATGCATACCATTATTTGAGAAGACAGAAGAAAGGAAAGAAGGGGAAGATAGGATTAAATGTGAATATGAACAAGGCCTATGACAGAATTGAGAGGGATTTTTTGAAGGCTCTTTTGGTTAAGATGGGCTTCGGTAGTAAATGGATTCCTAGATCATGGAGTGTATTACTTATGTCAAGTTCTCATTAATCATCAATGGTAAACAGATGGGAACTATTATTCTAGGTAGAGGTATAAGGCAAGGAGATCCTCTTTCTCCTTATTTGTTATTGTTGGTGGCTGATGTGCTTTCGAAGATGATTTAGAAAGTTGCCAACTAGAAAAGAATAAAGAGTATCAAATTGGTGAGAAGCTGCCCTATTCTTACTCACTTGTTTTTTTGTAGATGATTCTTTATTCTTTATGTAAGCCAATATGAGAATTTGTAGGAAATTTGTAAGATTTTTGAGACCTATATATTGTAGAGCTTCTAGTTAGTTGATGAATTTTGAGAAATCTACCCTGTAATTCAATCCTAACACTAACAGCAGACTAAGAAGTGATAATAGCTTAGTCTTCAATATTCCTAAAAACAATAATCCAGGGAAAGATTTGGGTCTACCTGCTATTTGGGGTAGGTCTAAATTTGAAGCTCTAAAGTTTTTGGTTGAAAGAGTGGTAAGTAAAGTGAAGGGGCGGAAGTAGAATTTCTTATCACCTGCTGGCAGAGTTTTTCTTATCAAATCAGTGGCTACTTCAGTGCCTGCATATTCTATGATGATTTTCAAGTTCCCAAAAAAGACTTGTAAAAAAAGGCTTGTAAGGAAAATTAACTCAGTCATTGCTATATTTTGGTGAGGCCAAGTTCAAGATGAGAGGAAGTTCATTGGCAAAGCTGGGACAAACTTATAAGGAGAAAATTTCAAGGTGGATTGGGGTTCAGAGACATTGAAGATTATAATGTAGCCTTGTTTTAGCCAAACAATGTTGGAGACTATTACAAAATCTAGATGCTTATTGGGTGAGGATTGTAAAAGGAATATATTTTAAAGATGTTTCTTTTATGGAAGCAAGGAAAGGCTGCCATCCGTCCTGGGCATGTAGTAGTTTAATTGTTGGTAGAAATTTGATAAAAGAAAATATTGCCCAGCATGTTGGTAATGGGGGAAGAATTATGGTACGAGACATAAGTAGGTGCCCGACATTGACAGTATGAGAGTACAGAGTTGCAATTATACCCCACGAAATGATCAGTTACTGGTTTCTGATCTAATTGATAAAGAAGCTGCATGCTAGAACTTGGAGCCTATTGCAAGACAAGTCTCTCCTAATATCGCTAAAGCTATTAAAGCCATTCACATTCCTTCTGGTGAACAAAATGACACTATGATATAGCCTTGTAGTAAGAATGGGGAATACTTTGTTAAAACTGGATATCATCTGGCACACTCAACAACTCTGCATAATAATGGAAATGTTTCTATTTCCTCACATATTATCTCAACTGATGCATGGAAAATTCTGTGGAATATTTTTGTTGTCCCAAAGGTTATTTCTTTATTATGGAAGATTTATTTATAATATTCTACCAATTATGAGCAATTTATTCAAGAAGAAGGTGGTTCAAAGTCCTATCTGTCCCATATGCCATCAATACGAAGAAACTATGGAGCATTGCCCTTTTTTTTTTTTATGTGATTAGATACAAGGTATGTGGTTTGGAGGACTTTTGAACTACAAAATTGATAGACAAAGTCTGTCCACTATTGATGACTGGTTCTTGATTGTTTGTGGGGATAAATCTTTATCCACTGAGGGGAGAAGCTTCATTGCTACTGTTTGTGCATATACATGTTGGGGGATCTAAAAATTTAGATGTGAAGTAGCTTATGAGAGAAAGGGGATTAATGGTGCAAGAACTATTGAAAAGGTTTTTGGTTTGGTTATTGAATGGAGAGAGAACTGTAAAAAAAGAGAAGTGAAACAGATGAATTCCACGAATAATAAGATCTGGGAGTGACCAAGGCAGGGGTATGTGAAAATTAATTGTGATGGATCAATTAAGTTGCTTGAGAAGAGGTTTTGGGGTTGTGGTTAGAGATAGTGAATGTATGCTAATATGTGGTGATAATGGAATAGCATATGCTAATTCAGCCCTCATGATGGAGGCAGCTACCTTATTAAAAGGAATGCAACTAGCTGTGTAGATGAATTACAATTTACTTGTGTTTGAGTTTGATTCCAAAGATTGGTTCAACTTTATGCAATATGATACTGTTGAACTCCAAGTGATTTTGATGATAACAAAACTCCTTAAGGTGTTTAATGAATCTGAGTTCAAGTGTGCAATTAAAGCAATCCCAATATGCATCAAGGAAATTTAGAAAAACTGTAGAATTGGGTTGAAGACTCTATATTCGACTCTTGAAGCAAGAAGATTTGACTCTTGCCTCCAAATTCAACTCTGGAGTAATTTTTGAAGAAAAGGATCAATCCAGTGAAGAGTCAAATGTCCAAGTTCATATTTGACTCTTGGACCTTCCAAATTCAACTCCTAGAGATGAAGAATCAACTCCTTATTCTCTGACGCGCAAGGCATATATTCGACTCTCCATTTGGAGAATCAACTCTTAGAGGTCAATATTCAACTTTGACTTCCAAGATATGACACTTGGCCTGGAGGGCAAAAAATTGGCTTAGTCTGAAAATTTCTTTGAAAATCAACTCTTAGTTTGAAGGGTCGAATCTAGGCTTTATAGATTCCACTCTTAGGTTGCAAATTTGACTCTTGACTGTACAATAGTGGCTAGTTTTTCAAATTTGATGTGCCTGCTCAACATTTAATGCATTCCAATGATCCCAAATGGCTAATTTCAACTAAAGGAAGGTAAATAGGGTTGGTGGGAGTAATAAAGAGCTTCTTAAACACCTTCATTGAATATCTTGCACCTACCAACTTTAAATTCTTGTGCTTTGACTTGTGAAATTGATCTTTGAGTAATCTTTATTTGTAATCCTCTACTTGCTTTGCTTTCTTTGAGACATTCTTTTGGAGATATCTTGGGAGTGCTAGTATTTCCTTTAAGAGTGATTTGTAGTGAAAATTATTGGGTTTGCTTTGTAAATGTGTGTGATTTGTGAGAAAACTCATTTTTGTAAAAAGATTAAGTGGCTCCTTTAAGCCACCCTTGTTTGTGGAGACTGTGTAAAAAATCCTTAGTGAGTGAAGGTAAAGCAGAGGATTAAGTGCCTAGTGGTTAGATTGAACCTCTATAAAATCTTTGTGCAAATTTCTCATCTTTTCTCTCTTTAATTTTTATTTTGTGGTTGCGAAAAGGAGGAAAATCTTGAAACTTCAATTCAACCCCCTCTTGAAGTGTATTAAGCGAGCAGATACAAGAGTTCACTGGTCAGCAACTTTCGATTGCAGAGGAGTTGAAGATTATGAAGAGCTCCTTCCCTTCTTGGAAGTTCTCTTTGGTGCCTAAAAGGATAAATGAAGCTGCAGATTGGGTTGCTGGGCAAAGCAGAATGTTAGCATGTCCGTGCAACTGGATCAACCACCCCCCATTGGGTCTTGCGCAGATTTTGAATAAGGATGGGTTCCCAGCTTCACCGAGGGATTAGTGCTCTACTTTTGGTTTCTGTATTATTTGATTTTTGCAGTGTTTTACTCTATACTGTTTTGTAGTCGTGTTTCTATGACTAGGAGATTTGCTACAGACCTTTATAATTTCAATGAAATTTTGTTTTGGAGGCCAGAAAAAAAATATATTGACTTTTTTCTTTATTAGGCTTTTTTTTTTTTTGTACATTTGATAATAATAGGTTATATGATAGTAGATAATCATTTTCTTTTCTTAAATTCTTTTTCATCTAACTCAATACTCAAATTTAGATTTAAAATTTTCAACTTAAAATCTCAAATTTTTAATTATTTAACTACTCATTGGTTATTAAATTTTTAATTTCAACCACAGCATTCATAGTCAATGTGAACAGGAAATCAACAACCAAACTCCTTTAAAATTTCCCAAAATCAAAAATGATAGAGATATGAAGCAACTTGAATGGAATATCTTCTACCTGACGACGAGGCTTTTATACTCAGGCAGTTTCAAAATAAACTCTAAGACCTCTGTCACAATAGTAATATGCGAAGATCGCAAAAGCTCGCAAATTTCTTCTAATTCAAAGACTGGCGTCACCTTGA
>BPVZ01000074.1:780649-791551 GCA_020521535.1 Rubroshorea leprosula | reverse complement strand
TTTTTTTTTTTTTTGTTCTTTTAAAGATTATAATTGAATTAAGTTTGGTTGAACTATGATGTGCCAATATATTGTATTTCAATCATTACCTTACTTTAAGGGAAAAATAAAGTTAAAATTTTTTAGATTGTTTAGTCCAGATCAATGGCCTAGATCAGAAAAAAGTATTAAGTGATGTATTCCATTTGTGTGATTATCTTTTAATAATTTATCTTTGATAATGCTGTATTTTTCATTTGTGATTAGTGTTTAAATCCTTTTCTTTGTGCAGAAAAAATTCGTTATACAACTTCAGCATGTTGAGTTGATTGTTAGTATGCTTTTTATTTGGGACAGTGTGACTTGTTTCTTGTAAGTTGGGGTGTGAATTTGTTAAGTTTATTTAGATATAGTGAACTATCGTGAGTATTGTGGTTTTATGAACTTGAAATCCTCTAGTTGGATATGTAAAGTCATTGTTTTGCAAGAGTAGTGACT
This sequence comes from Rubroshorea leprosula, assembly GCA_020521535.1. Taxonomy (NCBI): domain Eukaryota; kingdom Viridiplantae; phylum Streptophyta; class Magnoliopsida; order Malvales; family Dipterocarpaceae; genus Rubroshorea; species Rubroshorea leprosula. The sequence goes on along the minus strand of BPVZ01000074.1, from coordinate 791,074 downwards.
AAAATTTATATATAAATGCATGTTTTTATTGAAAAGATTCTTATGACTTATTTCTTTTTTACAAATGGCTATGCAGGTAAATTAACAACATCCTCGAGCTTGCAATGAGATTGCCATTTCACATTCATTCAACCATTTCGACGACAATTCTAGGATATCAAAACAATGTTAAGTAGTTGTTCTTAATCTATTATATTAAGAATTCGTCAAAGCTCATGTAATATTGTGCTTGACATGAGTTTTTGTTGTTTTTCTTTCTATCAAAGGGTATTATAAATACTTTATTATTAATAATATTTTATCATTGTTTTATCTTAGTCACTTCTCTTAATGTATCATGAATTATTATTGTTCTTTAAAGGGAATAAATTAAACAATTTTCATTAAAAAAAAGTCACATTTACATTTCTTTCTCCTCTTCTTATAGAATCAAAATCATAAAACTCCTTATACTAAAATACAAGTTACTGGTGAAACTTTCAAAACAAGCAGACCGTATCCTTGCCAAATGTAATATTATCATATAATTAATTTGTCAACATTTTCAATGACGATTCTTTGTTAACACTTCATTTTCGTTACTTTGAATATGAAAGTACAAAAGTATATATTCTTCTTAATAAAACAAGCATTGTAAATTGAAAAATAATTTTCTAATTAGTTTATTTGATTTGAAGTAGTCAAAAAATAAGATTAATAACTTGAAGCATTTCTGTAAATGTACTGTATGGATGTACAAACAACCTAGAGCCCTGTGCATATAAATTAATAATATAGAAGCAAAGAATGGGAAATACCGGACACAAAAGCTAAAAATTGGAGAAAGCGGAAAAAGTGGAAAGAAAAATATGAAGTGCAGCCCTCACCGTCACCGTCGATGTCTTAAATAACGTTAATAGATAAATAGATTTCCGTTAAAATACAATTTTTCCGTTTCACTCAAAAGACGTATTTTATGAGTAATGATGTGTCATATTTTTATTGGACAGGGATACCACATCAGTGGTATCCCCGTGATATTCTAGAATTTCTCCAGGTGAAGAACGAATTCCCTCCTCATGGGATCATCATAAAAAAGTGGCTAAAATATGAATTTAATCCCTTATCTTATTAAATTTGAAGGTTTTAGTCCCTCATATTATATGATAACGTTTTTAGGTTTAAAACTTAAAAGTTTGAAGATTTTGGCCTATAAACTGATGGAATTAATTAACTCTCCGTTAAATAAGAATAAAATATTTATAAGATTAGTAGTCAAAATTTAAAAATGTAATAATTTAGTTCTAAAAATTTTAAAATTTAAAAAAATTAATAAATTAAAAAGAATTAATATATGACTTTCTCACATATTCTAGAATAGTTTAAATATCTATAATAAATCAAGCAATTAGCTCAGTTTGAAAAAAGAATTCTAATTGAAATTAGAAAAAATTTATAGATGAGTTAAGACAAAAATTCTAAAAAAATTAGAAGAATACAACTAAAAAATTTTCTTTAATCTCAATCATATTTCTTTCTTTAGATTGAACTAATCACTTGATTTAATTGTAGATATCTAATACTATTCTTGCATATATGACAAAAACATCCACTAATTATTTTTAATTTACTAATTTTTTTAATTTTTAAACTTTTAGAACTAAATTATTATACTTTTAATATTTGAGAATTGATCCTATAAATATTTTATTCTCACATTAACAGAGAGTTAACAAATTCCATTAATTTAGGGGTTAAAATCTTCAAACCTTTAAGTTCAAGGGCAAAAACTTCATGGTACAAGATGAGGGACTAAAAACTTTAAATTTATTAAGATAAGGGGCTAAATGCATATTTTAACCTAAAAAAGTTATAGTAGTTGTTACAATCAAAGGAAATGTTAAATTAGATAAAGATATTAAAAAATAATTGCTATACCATCTCATTCAACAAACTCATCAACATTCACTGGTTTAGCTATTAAAATTTGTAGTTGTAAAATTTCTTGTCTTGAATTTAATTAAATTTAAAAAGGATAATTTCTTAATAAATATATTATGAAATGTGTTAAATCAGATGGTGTACGAATCATTGTTCAAAGATATTTTCAATTTCACCTGTAGAAGACTAATTCACAATGACAAATTTTCAGAGGAAAAAACTATAAACCAAAAAGGATGGAATCATGCAACTCAAAATCTTCCTTCTACACAACTCAACTTTTGTAGGAAAGACATGCAGGAAAAAAGGGAAAAAAAGGAAATTTTTTAACTGTAAACTTTGAAATGCAAATTGGCCATGCAAAATTCCTAAACATATGTAAAGATGTATCCTCTCAAACTTGAAAGATGATATTGTTATTCTAATGAAACTAATAGAAGAAGAAGAAAAACAAATTTACCAACATCACTTAATTTTGTTTACAAAATCATTGCAAAATTATTGGTGAATAGATTGAAAGGTGTTTTACCTAGAATAATATCAAAGAATCAAGCTACTTTTGCTCCACCGAGAATGATTCAGATAACATTTTAGTTGCCCATGGAGCATTTCATTATTTGAGAAGGCAGAAGAAAGGAAAGGAGGGGAAGTTGGGATTAAAAGCGAATATGTACAAGGCCTTTGGCAGAATGGAGTGGGATTTTTTAGGGCTCTTTTGGTAAAGATGGGCTTTAGTGGTAAATGGATTTCCTGGATCATGGAGTGGATTACTATTGTCAAGTTCTCATTAATCATCAATGGTAAATAGATGGGAACTGTTGTTCCAGGTAGAGGTATAAGGCAAAGAGGTACCCTTTCTCCTTATCTGTATTTGTTGGTGGCTAATGTGCTTTCAAAGATGATTAAGAAAGTTGCTAACCAGAAAACAATAAAGGGTATCAAGTTGGCTAGAAGCTACCCTGTTCTTACTCATTTGTTTTTTGCAAATGATTCTTTATTCTTTACGCAAGCTAATATGAGAAATTGCCAGGGAATTGCTAAGATTTTTTAGGCCTGTTGTAGAGCTTCTCGTCACTCGGTGAATTTTGAGAAATCTAATAGGTATTTTAGTCCTAGCACAGACAACAGAAGAGAAGTGATAATAGTTCAGCCTTCAATATTCCTAAAAATGATAATCCAGGGAAATATTTGGGCTACCTACTCTTTGGGGTAGATCTAAATATGAAGCTCTAAAGTTTGTGGTTGAAAGCGTGATAAATAAAGTGAAGGGGTGGAAGCAGAATTTCTTATCACCCAGTGGCAAAGAGATTCTTATCTAATTAGAGCCTACTTCTGTGCCTGCATATCCTATGATGATTTTCAAGTTTCTAAAAAAAGACTTGTATCTAAATTAACTCAGTCATTGCTAGATTCTAGTGAGGGCAAGTTCAAGATGAGAGGAAAGTTCATTAGCAAAGCTAGGACAGTTCATTAGCAAAGCTAGGACAAACTTAAAATGAGTATATTTCAAGGTGGATTGTGGTTTAGAGGCATTGGAGATTAAAATGTAGCCTTGTTAGCCAAATAGTGTTGGAGACTTTTACAATATCCAGATGCTTATTAGGTGAGGATTTTAAAAGGAATATATTTTAGAGATGTTTCTTTTAATGGAAGCAAGGAAAGGCTGACATTCATCCTGGGCATGGAGTAGTTTAATTGCTAGTAGAAATTTGACAAAAGAAAATATTGCTCAGCATGTTGGTAATGGGGAAAGAATTAAGGTATAGGGAGATAAGTGGGTGCCTGGAATTGACAATATGAGAGTACGAAGTTGTAATGATACCCCTCGAAATGATTAGTTACTAGTTTCTGATCTAATTGATATAGAAGCTGCATGCTGAAACTTGGAGCCCATTGCAAGATAAGTCTCTCCTAATATAGTTGAAGCTATTAAAGCCATTCACATTCTTTCAGGTGAACAAGATGACACTATGGTAAGGCCTTGTAGTAAGAATGGGGAATATTCAATTAAAACTAGATATCATCTAGTACACTTAACAACTCTACATAATAATGGAAATATCTCTAGCTCCTCACATTTTATCTCAACTAATGCATGGAAAATTATATTTCTGCTACGTCAAAGGTTATTTCTTTCTTATGGAAGGGTTTCTCTAATATTCTACCAGTTATGAGCAATTTATTCATGAAGAGGGTGGTTCAAAGACCTATTTGTCTTATATGCCATCAATATGAAGAAACTATGGAGCACTGCCTTTTTTATGTGGGTACAAGGTGTGTGGTTTGGAGGACTTTTGAACTACAAAATTGATAGACAAAGTCTATCCACTATTGATGACTGGTTCCTGGTTGTTTGTGGGGATAAATCTTTGTGCACTGAGGTGAGAAGCTTCATTGCTTCTGTCTGTGCATATACATGTTGGCTGATTTAGAAATGTAGATGTGAAGAAATCTATGAGAGAAAGGGGATTAGTGGTTTAGGAACTATTGAAAAGGTTTCTGGTTTGGCTATTGAAGCAGAGAGAATTGTGAAAAAAGAGAAAAAGTGAAATAGATGAATTCCTTGAATAATAAGATCTGGGAGCGACTAGAGTAGGGGTATGTGAAAATTAATCGTCATGGATCAATTAAACTACTTGATTTGGGAAGAGCTTTTGGGGTTGTGGTCAGAGATAGTGAAGGTATGCTAATATGTGGTGGTAATGGAATAGCATATGTTAATTCAACCCTTATGATGGAGTAGTTGCCTTATTAAAAGGAATACAGCTAGCTATAAAGATGAATTATAGTTTAGCTGTGTTTGAATTTGATTCCAAAGACTAGTTCGATTTTATCCAAGATGATACTATTGAACTCCAAGTGATTTTGATGATAACAAAACCCTTTAAGATGTTTAATAAATCTGAGTTCAAGTGTGTAGTTAAAACAATCTCAAAATGCATCAAGGAAATCGAGAAAAACTACAGAACTAGGTTGAAGAGTCAAATATAGGACTCTATATTTAACTCTTATAAGGCAAGAAGATTTGACTCTTGCCTATAAATTCAACCCTAAAACAATTTGTGAAGAAAAGGATCAATCTAGTGAAGAGTTGAATCTCCAAGTCCATGTTTGAGTCTCGGACCTTCTAATTTCAACTCTCAAACATGAAGAGTCGACTTCCAATTCCAGAGAGTTCAAGGAAGGCTAAGGCACAATGCATATTCGACTTTTCATTTGGAGAATTAGTTAATATGTGACTTTAATTTCCAAGATTCAACTCTTGGCCTGGAGGGGGAAATTTTGGCTAAGCTCAAAATTTCTTCAAGAATCAACTCTCAGTTTGAAGATCGAGTCGAATCTAAACTTTATAGATTTGGCTCTTAGGTTGCAAATTTGACTCTTAACTATAGAGTAATAGCTAGTATTTCAATTCTAATGCATTTATTGAGCATTTAATGCATTTCAATAGTCTCAAATGGTTAATTTTGATTAAAAGAAATAAATATGATTGGTGGGAGTATTGAAGAGTATTTTAGACACTTTTATTGAATATCTTTCACCTATCAACTTAAAAATCTTTTACTTTAACTTTTGTGAAATTGATTTTTAAGTGATTTTTATTTGCAATTCTCTACCTACTTTTTTTGAGAGATATTTTGAAAATGTAATTAATTCCTTCAAAAGTAATTTGTAATAAGGATGGTTAGATTTGCTTTGTAAAAATGTGTAATTTGTGAAAAAATTCATTTCTTGTAAAAAGGTTGGGTGGCCTTTTTAAGTTAACCTTATACATTTTAGTGGAGAGCAAAGAGGAAATCTTTAGTGAATGAATCCTAACTGAAAAATTAAGGATCAAATGGTTAAACTAAAACCTAAAAATCTGTGTGCGAACTTCTCCTTGTCAAAAGTTGCCGCATCGATCATCCACAACCTCCAATATGATTCCACCGCTCTCCTACTGGAATACATTGATCGAAATTAAAATGAACAAAACCCCAATTCCCCAAAAATCCCAGTTATCACGAATTCAAAAAAAAAAAAAACCCTCGAGTTTTCCTGTTAAATGCCGATAAAACTGATCTTAGTTATTCAATCGGAATGGATTGAAAAAACTTGAGCCCACTGAATTGAAGGATTTGGAATGCGATGCACGATAATTCTCGATTGAATGATTGATTGATTGAATCAGGGTTGTTCGAGAAGGGATTAAAGTTTCAAATTTCTGTTGATTGGATTCAAGGAGATGGGAAAACCACAGAATTGAAACTGAAGGAGTTGAATTGAAGTCTTGAAGAAAAAGGGGGAAGATGGTTGGACTGGATGGATGGATGAACATGTCAGTGTGTGAGAGTGGAGGTGAGTCACTGACGTTGTTTCAATACCATATCCATAAAAAAAAACAAAATGTTGAATTATCTTCTTGTTAGCTTCTTTAAAAGGCAAAACCTAAAGTTCACCAAGGTTTCATTATTTATTTTTTTATTAGGTTCTATTATTATTTATTAGTATTGCAATCTTTATACTCCGACCAACCTAATAGTTAAGAATATTAGTAAATGGGATCACTTATCGTGAATTGCATATTTAACTTTTATAGATTTAATTTTTTCTATCTCTAAAACACTTAATATAATATGTACTAATTACTTTCATTTCAAAAATATTATTTATTGATATTGCAATGATAGGACCATAATCACTAAAGCAAAGGACAGAAATGATAAAAAAAAAAAAAAAAAAAGGGGGGGTGGCTGAAGCTGAACATCAACAAACCTCATCCATGTTCATAAAAGCAGCAGTCGAGGGCAATAGAGCTTACATCAACAAATCAAAACGAAATTCAAAAAACGAAAAAGAAAAGAAAACGAAAAAACAGAACCTGAAATTCCTATTACATAGAATTAGACATGTTAAGGGCACAAATAAATTAGCTTAGCTCAATCAGAACTCATTGGACAAAGGTGCGTGCTCTGAGTGCATGAACACATTTCCATAGATAAGCCCAGCCAGCCCACCACCGATGAGAGGGCCAACCCAATAGATCCAGTTGTCATGGAAGTCTCCACTGGCGACAGCAGGCCCAAATGAGCGGGCTGGGTTCATGGAACCGCCAGAGAATGGGCCGGCAGCTAAGATGTTGGCACCAACAATGAAACCGATGGCAATGGGTGCAATGATGCCTAATGAACCCTTCTTGGGGTCAGCTGCTGTGGCATAGACGGTGTAAACCAGGGCAAACGTGATGATGATCTCCATCACGACCCCTTCAATGGCGCCAACTCCAGCAGCAAGGCTGTGGATTGGAATTGGCTGCAAAAGGGGGAACTTAGACCGTGTGGCCAATACGACAGGAGTTAAATTTGAAATGGGGAAATTTTAGAAGCTTACCAAGCCCCCTGTGACAGCCTTGAGGAGGAAGCAAGCGACGATAGAACCAAGAAGTTGGGCAATCCAATAGAAGATGCCAGTGAGGATGGTGATCTGGCCACCGAGAGCCAAGCCAAAGGTGACAGCGGGGTTGACATGGCCTCCAGAGATGTTGGCAGCAACGGCAACGGCGACAAAGAGTGCAAAACCATGGCAAATGGCAATTGCCACCAGCCCTGAAGGATCAAGAGCCGCATCTGCTGTCACCTTGTCTGCCAAAAAGAGGATTAATTAAAAACCTAGTTAGAAAACATGTGATTTTAGTGGAACTAGCTAGAGAGCGTTGCAAGGGAGAGCGATTAGAGTACTGACTGTAGGCTATGGCAGAACCGACACCAGCAAAAACAAAGAGCAAAGTGGAGATAAACTCAGCCAGATAGGCTTTCAAAGTGCCTAAACTAAAAGAATCATCAAAGCGACCAAAGGCAATTCTGGCCATCTTTGGAAAGAACAATGGAGGGAGCTGAAGAGGAACTCTCTAGAAAAGGAGGAAGATGAATGATCCAGATAGAGCACGAAAGCCCTTTCTAGCTCACTATATTTATACACCATGAAAATGATACATTATGGTTACGGGCTTATTAAATTAGTTCATGGCTAAAATTTCATGGAGATATACTTCACCCAAAAGGAATATACAGAAAGGTACAAAACAAAAACATGCATATGCTATTAAGGAATTTTGCCTTGTTGAAATTTTTATGGAGTCCAAGCTGTCATGGAGTGCTTTATTAGAAGTGTCGGGAAGCTCATCAATGATATGATTCCTCCATGTGACAAAAGAATAGTGGGTGTGATGGGGTTGTGTGTGAAAAAAGAAAGTGGAAGGTGAAGATGGGGCCATGAGTCATGAGAACTTGGCTTGGCTTTGGGCCAGAGTTTACCGACCGTGTGACAGATATGTGTCGAAGGATGTCCTTATTTGAAAAATGTGTGGATAGAATTGAATGTACTGTGTTGGAGAGGATATCATATACAACACTGTTAAAGGTTTTGATCTGGATTGGTTAAGAGGAATCTTATGCAATTTTGTTGTTGTTCCCTTTCTACTTTCTTGGCTTACTTGTGCAGGGCTCTCCCAAAGTTGTTAGGGTTTGATTTTTTCTGAAGTCTGGTAAGTAATAATTACTATAGTAACAGGAGATAATTATTATTATTATTATTATTATTATTATTATTTTGCTTTAATTTGAAACTCAAATAATTTATTTGATAGAATAGCATGTTCTATTAGGCTTTCTTCCACAAGTTGAAAAGCATCTTAAATTGCTTGAAATTAGGGCTTTCCTGCTGGAGAATTAGGCCATCAGAGTCTGGAATAAGTCATTATATGAGCATCAATTCAGTAAATCACGGCATGAATGTGAATGCCCAGTTTGGGCCATTATTTAGAAGGATACAAAACTAATAATTGTACGTCACTTCTATAGATGACAACGACTGCTAGTGCAGCTTCTTCTAACAGAATAGTTTCAGTGACAAAGGTCATCAATTCAATTTCAAGCAGCTCTGTCCTCAGCCACAAAGGACATAAAATCTTACTATATGGCCGCTACATCTAGAAAACAAATGTACGTTTATCCTGCTCGGTTTTCTTTTCTTTCATTTTCTTTATTTCGATGTTAAATAGTAGACATACTCTTTTAACACCACAATAATTGAGAGCAATTGCATCTCTAAACAAAACAGGAATTAAGTCTCTACATCAATTTCTTCAGGATGTAAGCTAGGAATCCTATTTTTGTTCTAGACTTCTAGAGAATCAGTCTACTTGCATGTTTTCAGGAAAAGGTATTGAAGCGCAACAATGATAATATCCATTTTCATCAAATACAAACCTTTGAGAAAGATGAGCTTCACGGATGAGATACTCCCCCCAATCCTCAGATCCAAACTGCTTGAAAATGCCTCGAGCATCAAAGGAATCATTTTTCTTCTTTCTATTGAATTTATTCCTGAATTTTTGTACTTCCATGTATTAGCCATTCAAGAAAACAAGTGCAGATGCCAATAAATCATAACAATCATGGAGTGCATGAGACATGGAGGCTATAAAAAGCAGCAGAGGCAAAATTTAAACAAGAAAAGGGAGGAACGTGAAAGCACCTTTTCCTATGCCTTGCATTCATCAGCGTGGCATGCAACTGCAGTTCAACAAGACTGTTAGCATTAATACATTGATTGGAGAAAAACCCACAATAACAAAGCAAAACAAAGAGCATATAAACAGAAAGGATAATCAAAAAATGCTTGATGTCTAGCTCGAAGAGTTCTAGATTACCTCTAAATTCTAACATCTGTACAGCAAACCTACTTCTTATGCAGCATGAATCTCCATTTATCAAACACCATAAAACAATTTAGCAAGCAATTTATACATTAGGCTTTACTCGGTATAATATTATTCTGTTCAATTGAATATTACTCTCCATAATTTAAGGATTTGGCTTGTTGATTTTTTCCACGTTTTCTTTTACCCTTCTACAATGGAATCCATTCTTTACCATTTCCTCATTTTGACAGTCTTATGCAAGTAAATAAGGCTAAAGAACAAAGGTGGAAGGAACTTATGATTGACAGCTCAAGTCTACAAGTCTGTTACAGCAGAAAAAGTACAAAGCAAGTATGCCATTCATGTTGCTCAAAAAAAGTGCATCATAGCAACGTAGTTGAAAGAGTGTTCACAATGTAGTGGAAAACATCATACCAGGATGACATATCAAAGAAAGGGAAATTAAAGATCAAATATTTTACCTTCAGCTTCTCTTTAGCATCATTTTCCAAAACAAGCCCAGCCTCAAGAAAAGAGTCAATAATAACTTCTAAGAAAGATCAAGGAATTCATAAGAGATTAACACTAATAAAACCAATGGCATTAATTAAACAAGATAAGCATGAATGTGAACTTTTCTATTTCTACAGAAAATAAAGAATAAATATTATAACTTAGAAAATTAGGATACGACAGGCATGTAACAGGCGATCCTCACTGCCAATTTCTTCTACAGGAGCATAGATGACACGGGCTTTTGCCAAAGAACCTCTCATGCAATCCTGCACAGAGAGAAACTTTTAAAGTGCTCTGCATTGAGAACT
>BPVZ01000074.1:729212-751168 GCA_020521535.1 Rubroshorea leprosula | reverse complement strand
TTATTATTTAATCTATTAAAATTAATTTATAAATAAATATTGTTAAATATTGTGATTTTTTTTTGACCAGGTAGATGATTAGGAAGTTAGTAGAATTAGTTTGTTAGCAGCTGAAATTTTTTCAGGAAAGTGAATGTTCCACCCCTCATTTAAAGCGCGCGACCATTAGGTCGCAAATTGGTGGAATTCACGGCGATGGCAGAGCTCGAAACTCTAACCTCCGCCTCACCCAAACCCTAAAGCTTGGGGACCAACCAATTGGGCCACAGTCCGGTTGGCTGTTAAATATTGTGATTATTTATTTTAAAAAATTATTAACTAATAGAAATCAAATAACCATAAGAAATGCTCCCTGTGGCCGTAAGCATAGCCATGTAAATCACATGTTTATTGTCTATATGTGCAAATTGATGGGTACAGGACATGATGATGAACTTAGCTTTCTTTGAAATTTGGGAAAATTGTTGAAAAGGTTTTTTTTTTTTTTTTAGTGGAAAAAATTGTTGAAAAGTTGACGCAGAGCAGTCAATTTGCAGGGGAGCGGGGGGGAAGGGAATTTGGCATATTTTAACTCATTGTTTCTACCGAAGCTGCTCAGTAAATTGTCGGAGTGAATCTTTGTATTACCACGCCTGTATCTTTTCGTAATTATAAGCAGTCATCACTCGTCACCCCCACGCGTGCACCAACAATCTTACGGTCTGCGACAGGCTTAACATATCGACGGATTATGTCCTTCCACGTCACTATATGCGTTTGGTAGTTAGGACGCATAACGGCGTTCTCTCGCCGGCGTTGACGGAGGCAACCTGGAATCTAATGATTGAGTCGTTGACGGTTTGACCGCCGTAGTGGAATTACTGTAACCGGTTAACATGACCGTTTACCGTTGGTCCCCTAGGGGCGTGTTCGCTTTTTAGAATCCTTGAAAAGCATTTTAAGATAGTCGGGTTATAATTATTGTCACTATTAATTTTATTAGTGTTAAAATTGTCAAAAAAAAATTTAATTTAATTGTTAAAAATATTTAATAATTAATAAAATAATTAATATTTATTATTTAATAAATTAAAATTAATTTATAAATAAATATTTTTAAATATCATAATTAATTATTTTAAAAAATTAAATTAATAAAATTACAAATAAAATTAATAATTTTGTTAGTGGTAACTATAATCTCAACCTGAGAAGTCGTAGAATGATATCTTTTAGAAAAGTTGTACAACCTTGAACAAAGAAAAAAAAAAAAGAAAAAAAGAAAAGAAAAGTTGTACGACTTGTTTCACAAAAAAATGACAAAGAAAAGAGTTAGCCAAGACTGAATGTCTAAATCATTTAATATTAACTCTTAAAAACTCCAAATTTCATTTTAAATTAAGCTATATATATGATCGTATGATCATAATCAGATATGCTTTTGCTCTAGGTGCATTTTTTATCTCTAGTTTTTCTTATTAATTAACATTTTTTTTATGTAAAGGAAGCTTATTATTTAATTAATCAAAAAACCTCAAACTCAGGCATGAATAAATAAATGTTACAGATGAACTCAAATGTCAACTTTTCCAGCCCCTCTAATTAATTAATTTCTGCTTTCTCTAAAGCCCAAAAATTGAATATAATACTATGTTTTGGTAAGAATTAAATCTATTAATAAATCATTTTTTTATAATTTAAGTTTAGAGTTAAAATCTTGAAATTAATTTTTTTAAATAAATTAGATTAACATAAAAATGCACTTTTAAAATTAAAATTGCCTAAAAATCTAATTTTAAAATACACAAAAGATAATCCAAAAACATTTGTCCCTAAATCAAAAAATATGGATATAATATATACCTTAATTAATTTGGTTTAGAAAGAAGAGAAGATAAGCACACAAATGCAATAATTTGCCACCTTTATTTACTTATTTATTTTGAAAGCCACATGGGACTGGATTCATTGCATCACTTTGCCAAGCCGCCACGAATACTGTTTGTTAGGTATACAAAAATTTAAGTAGTATTTTATTCCCGAAATCCATAATTTCATTGTTGAAAAATAAAATGCAACAAATCTGTCTGCACCATGAACAAGATGCTATCATATCCGTAAAATATAAAATGGTGATAATACAAATACAATCCGAGTATCCAATGAGGATCTGAGGATGAAAATCCCACAAGGAGCTTGCTTTTATAAGGCAAAACATGCATATCAACCCTTCAACTTTTTGAGCAATAGCAAAATAATTCCTCAAGTCAATTCACGTGCAAATTAGCCCTCTAAATCGTTTTGGATGGCAAAATGCCTTCTGTTTACAATGACATCATAAATGCAATTAATTTACGCTAAGCTTATCATGACAACCTTAAACGTTTGAGTTGGAAATTTTGTTGCTGAGATGGACTCATTGACATTGCGATGAAGTGAACTTAAATACAACAATAATATAATGGTTCTTATTTTTACATTTAAGTATCATTTAATAGGTTCATAATAAAAAAAAACTAATATTTAAATTAAAAATAATAAAATGAATTAAAGTTTTTTTCATTAAAAAAAAAAGAAAAAAAAAAGACTCCGGTCATCTAATTCTTTTCCTCTCCTTCCCTGTTCTTTCTCCATCTAGATCGAGAGCTCTTCAAGAGGGGTTCTACAGTGGGGAAAAACTCCAAATCGGGTTGGGGATGGAGACAATTCCTCAGCTCCAATGGTGTGGTGGTGGCATTTTTGGGTATGATCAACAACAAGACTAGCAACTCCAAGAATAGCAACGTTGCTGCTTCAATAGTGCCCTAGTGATTTGGTTCAATTAATTAAGTTTTAAAACATCTAGGAGTGTTGTGTTGGATTTGGAAATAAAAAGATTAGTTTTGTTTCATTGCATTTTGTTCACCAAACACAAAGGATCTTGATTTAAAGGAATCCTTTGGGAAAATAATAAGATGAAGCGGTGATGTTTTATAGTATGATCTTGGGCTCCTCTAATGAAGGATAGGAACAAATCTGGATATGGTTGCCCACATTTGCAAAGATCCTTCATTATGCCTGCTTAGTGTTCCCTTTATCCTTGAAACAAGGCAGTACAACGAACAATTGAGAGCTCGATGAAGAAGCCATATATACTTGATGAACAAAAGTTGGTGGATTTGGAGTTCAAATTTTTGACATTTGGAAGACATTGCAAGCTTGCAATGCAAAAAAAAACCCTAGATTTCCAATTTTATTTGATCCACCCAATAAGGCCATAAAAGTAAACGAACACCTTACTGTAGTTGTATGACAACTAGTGTCCATCCTAGCAAAAAAAATTCCAAGTCAGATGTGGGGCTCATCGTGATGAGCCCAGCATTAAATTTAAACGGATTCCCCATTACGTCATGTTAAACAGAAGGACAAAGGGGATTGTTCGCCACTAAAGACAAGTTGGAGGGTTAATTTACGCGTGATTGACTTGAGGGGTTATTTTGCCACTGCCTATAAACTTGAGAGGCTAATCTACATGTTCTGCCTTTTTGTAATCACCTTGATTTCCTTTTCTTTTTAAAATATTCTCTAGTATAAGAGATAGAATCCACGACAGAGTTTGGAGGAAAGGGAGTTTGCCATATTTTTTTATTTTTATTTTTTTTTTTTATGTAGAGGGTGGGGGAAATTGAACCCATCACTCTAATAAACTATAAAGCAGAAAGTAGACATTCCACAAGATGTGGATAATTACGATCTATAAGAAATGCTCTCGCAAGAAAGGCCTCTAGTCAAAGTGGCTCAATTTTAATGTCTATAAGGATTTCAAACTGGTAACCTCCAACTTTTATTATTATTATTTTTTCTCTCGCGAGTTAAACTTGAACTATTTCGATTACATTAAAATAAAAATAAAAATAACCCTAAATGCTAAACGTGTCCCCAAGCGATATTAGTAAAGGTGCACTGCTGGGACTGTCCGACTGTGGGGCAATTCATTTTTATGGCAATTACTGTACATGTGAACAACTACTCCATGGTCCCTGGAAGGCAATTTCTTCTAAATATTTGGTAGATAAGGATAAAGATGGATCAACTCCTGAATTATTATATATATTTTTTCAAATTTCTTTTCTTTTGGACCTTTCATTTTCGTAATTGAGAGAAATTCTTGCATTGTCTTGGATGGAATCAAATTGAAAAGCGAAAACAGCACCAATGAGTTGACAGATCTTGAAAAAGTGCTAAATACCAAATGCAACTTCAATGTTATATAAATTCCTTAACTATGCGATTAGAGGAGCTAGAGTCCATGACCTTCAATATCAAAGTGCCAATATGAGGCATTACTCCTCTAGTTAAATTATTAATAATTAGGACAAGATTTGGATTAAGCCACATGCTTTGAAACTTGATTTGTATTCCAAATTAGGTTCATGGTACTTAAGGGACGAGAACCACCTCTACACGTTGTGTAATTTATGATTTATTAAAGAAAATGTGAATAACATACATAATCTTAGTTACGTGAGAACAAGGGGAAATTTTAAAATTTCGTTGAGACATGGTATACATTAATTCCATTTTCATCTCTGTATATATGTTGCTTTTGAAAAGATTATATGTATTGGATCTCATGAGGGCTTGGTCTACCTTGCAGTCATCGCTCGCCAGCTTTGCATAATCATATGTAACTTTGTTCTGATTCAGAAATTAATAGTTGCAATTATCAAGAATGATTTTGTTTTAACAAAAATTAAAAAAATTAAAGGAGATATAAATTCTTAATCAAACACCTTTTTTCTTAAAAAAAAATTCTCCAATTCCAAAGAATCATCATATCTCTTTGTATTTTTATGATCTCCTTCGTATTTATATTTCCATCATGATATTGTGCTTAAAGTGTGATACTTGAGGGTCCCTCTTGGCTCGCACCATTGCCTAACCCAAGTTGCCACCAGATAAGCTAAGCATATCACCACCTTCCCAAAAGATTCTTCTTGTCCTCCTTGATACGCATCCAAAAAATTTTCTTTAGTGGATTAATATGAAATGCATCAATTATATAATATAAGATACTCTATCTTGATAAAATTTATTGTCTTTCAACGTAAAAATATGTGAAACTTAAAAAGCGTAACACAATCCTTGTGAGAGAAAAAATTCAAATCAAAACACAATAAGCATAGGGCCAGCAAATATCCACATACCAAACATAAACAGAAAAGATTTTGGCATATATATGCATGCATAATTCATGCAATGATCTCTTCCCAACATCTGGTTTCCTCAACCTTTTGGTTTTTGAAACCCGTAAGCCCACAGCAGTAATCACACCCCATGTGGTTTTGAATTCTAAGTGGAAATTGGAGTTATTGGTGTCATTGAAAACGAAATATATATTGCAGGTCCACATATATAAAAATGATTTGCAATATATACCTGTATCTGTATGCATATAATAGCTGGATGTTTGAGTATTTCTGTCTTTTTGTTTGTGCACTGCCATTATTAAATGGATTGAGTCTGAAATGAGAACATAAAATGGATGTTAATTGTTAATGCTGGCAGACAATGATGGAAACCTAATTATTCTGCAGGAGAGAATAAAACCATTGAATGCATTCCGCAGCACATTTCTATTAGTGATTTGTCAACCAAATTTATTTGGCCGCTTATTTTGTTATTAGACGGTAAAGTAATTAGTAACATTAGAAGTATATTTATAAAAAAATTATTGGTACAATCTGCAAAGTTACATATTTTGTTACACATTTTGTTACACACTGATAATTTTTATTATTTGTGCTGTTAAAGTTAACAGTTTTCTTATTTGTGCTATTAAAATTAACGGTTTTAATTAGTTGTGCTATTAAAATTAACAGTTTTCGCTAGTTTATAATAGAGCATGCAACTGTGTAAGATATATGTATCATATTCATATTGTATAGGTGGCATTCTTTTTCATTCTGTTTTTTTTTTTTTTCTATTTTTTTCAAATCAAATAAACTATTAGTCTATATTAACTAATTTTAAAGTCAGTTTTAAGAGTAAAATATAAAAATATATATATCTTTAATGACTCTTGCGAAGGATTGCTGATCGTTAAGGGATACAGTTTACGATGTTAATACATAAACTTGAACTCAAGACTTGATACCCATCAAGTTTGATGTCTCAGCACATGGACTATTGGGCAGCTCCTTATGAATTTCTTAATTATGACATGGATAAATTTTCTTTAACTTTTTTTTTAAACAGTATACAATTTGGGGAAAGGGAAATGAGATTTTCAAGATGCCGGTAGAGTTTGAAATCCCAAACCAACAAACCCAAGCGCTTAAAGGTATAAGGCGAACCACTAAGATTTGAAAGTTGGAGTCGGATAATTTTTCTTTAATTAAATTAAAAAAGAATTAATTTTAAAATATGGACAAATTATATTGAAGTCATCTTGACTACAACACCAAATAAGAAAAAAAGAGCCAGTTCATGAAATTAACTGTATTTTGTTGCGACAATCTCAGAATTGTTTTATGAAGTTCGATATGAAGCTAATGATGTAAACAATGTGGTCACACCTTTTAAATTCTGGAATATATGTAGATATGCACCGTGAAAGAATTTGTACTAAACTCAAAAATTAAGAGACTCTTTTTAATCATTTCGAAAACCCCCTTTTTTTTTTTTTTTTGGTTACACAATAAGAGGGAAGTTTTTTTTATCCCTTTACTTACTTTATACACATTTCTGCGACTTGAATCTACAATTTCTTAATTAATTCATTTTAAGAAAAACTTATCCCTAGACCGCTAATTCGTTAACAATCCAATTTGAAAGCTAACATATGCTATTTGACAATTCAACTGAACAAATTCAATTAGGAGCAAAAGGAACTTTGGAGAGTATTTAATGGTTTTGATGAGATATCATATTCATTCAATAATGTTGCTTTTGCCGATGAATCTAAATAGTTCAGTGGTTATCTCCTTTCGCTTTCACTGGAAGCAAGAGGTCCTAAGTTTGAATTGTATGGCATGCTAATGGGGTAGGATAAGGGATAGGAGATGATTATCTTCCATTGTGCAACTAAAATAAAAATAAAAATAATATATAATAATGTTGCTTTCAATTATAATGACAGAAAACTATTTCTAAGCACACCCAAAATGGAAGTATTAAGACCTTAATTTGAGTTATTTTAGAAATAAGAAATCATTATTAATTTGTGAGAATACTTTCTTCTATTACAAAAAGAAATTACTCCCTCATTATTATAAGAAATTACCATGCCATGTGATCACTACAAGTAGTTAAGCCAGCAAGGGCTTATTTGATATTGTTGTTAGGGGTAAATAGTTAGTATTTTTTACTAAACTACTAATAATAAGAGTTTGGTAAACTCATTTATTCCAAAACTATTACAAAATAGATGTTTAATAAAACTTTTTATTTAATAGTTTGAAATTAACACATAACAGCTAAAGTTTAAATTGCTAGCGGATCGAAAATACTACTAAAGTAGCTTTTTATATTAAACCACTAAGGGATTATAATTTTTTAATTTTATTGACAAATTTCTCATTTTAATTTTTTTAATTTTTTGTCATAATATTTAATTAGTACTTATTTAATTAGTTTTAATTTCTTTTATTTTTCTTTTTATTAATATAAAGTAATTATTACATTTTTATTTTTTACATTGACTTATCATAAAAAATTGTATTAACTTATAAAAAAAATTTGTTAATTAGAAGAAATGATTAAATTTTTTTTCTTTATTGAAAAATAATATAATTTTTTCTGTTGAAAATAGAAATGAGTGTATGATTCACATTTTTTATATTTTATTTTACTTTATTTTTATTGTTTTATAAATTTAATAATTTAATAATGAAAAAAATTGCCATTCAAATAAAATAATAATGAAAAAAATTAATTACTTTCAAATATGGTTTTTTTAGTCATTTAATATCAAATAGCAATCACTAATATTATATAATCAAACAATTATATCAATCATAATCTGTTATTATTATTTATTATCCACTTTTTATTATCGACTAAGCATCACTTGTTATTACTATTTGGTATCTATTTTTTTTTTTTTGTATTAGCCTTTCGGATCCGACAACCATATTGAATCCTAATTAATTCGGAATCGAGTCGCGTCGGACCTCATTTGGAGGAAACTCTCCTAGCACTTACTTCTCCATTCACAATATTCGAATTCAAAATCTTGTTTGAAGGAAACTAATCTTCTTCCGCTCAGAACAACAAATCATTAGTTAGTATTTATTTATTATTATCTACTATTTGCACTTTATTACTTGTTTTTTATTAAATTTTAACCGATATATCAGCAAACTCTTATACAAATAGGACATTGTCTCGCTCATGGTAGGTCAATCCGTAAGGGAACGGTATGCCGAATTTAAATGTTTGGTCTGAAGAAGAAACTAAAATAGGGGAAGGGAAAAAAATTTTATCTCTCGAAGTAAACGTTACCTGATATTCATAATCATTTGATGAAAAAATTGTACTCCAATTTGTTATATACGTTGGGGTGATAATATACGTGGATAATTTATTTGTATAATTTTTTATTTATAATTTTATTATGTTATTAAATAAATATATATATAATATCGGGAGTTTTAGTAGAATTAAAAGAATTAATTATTAAATGATATATAAAGTTGTATAAAAAAATTATTATATAATAGGAATTTTCTATGGTACAAGTTAATAATATAATTATTATACCTTTTTACTATTAATTTACATGAAAAATATAAAAGTAAATTTAAAATTTATCAACTATCCAATTAAATCATTTCACATAGTATTATTATTGAAAATAAAATTTATTTTTATAATTTTTTATACAAATTAATGATAAAAATATATAATAAATGTAAGTTTAACGTGTTTTGTTAGGGGACAAGTAGAAATACTTTAGGCAAAATGTCCAAATTCACCTTCAAAATTAGACAATAGGAACAGTTTCACCTTTAAACAAAAAAAAAAAAAAGATAAACCCATCTATAAAGTTTTCAACCTAAACAAATCACTCCAAATTTAACATATGACATTATTTGATACCAATAATTCGATAATTTGTCCATCACTAATAAGTTCATTGTTAATATATTACTAACATTAAATAGTATCACACATTAAATTTAAAATGATTTCTTCAAGTTAAAAATTTTGTAGATAGATTTGTTTTCATTTTTTATGTAGTGGTGGATCCATCCTTTCTTATTAACTTTCGATGTGGATTTGAGCATTTTACTAAGAAATTGTAAAATAAAAGTTCTCTCTTAATTATTACTCAATATATTTTGCGTTCAAAATTTTTGCACTAATAATAAAATGATGAAATTGTTAAATATAAAAAGTGTTGTATAACCTAAACTATAATAAATTATATAATTTAAATTAGAAAAATGATTTAGGAATAAATTTTTTATGCTATTTTTTATAATTTTATGTATTATTTAAATAATTGATTATTTTTATTTATTTGAGATCTATGATATTAAATATATTTATTTATTTAATTACATGTAAAAATTATATAAAAAATAATTAAAAAAATTATTCTTATATTATCACCTTTTAAATTATTAAATAAAATTATTCTTTTATTTAATAGATTCTTATTTCACAAGTAAGATTGCACAATAAAGATCACAATCATCACATTGTTAAAATTCAATAATAAATATTTAAAATTCGGCCCATGATTATCGGATTGAATTTAACTCAACCCAAAGTTGAAAGGCACAATTTTCTAAAGCCCACTTGAACCCAAATCAAAACGTCTTGGAACAGGGAGCGAAGGAAAAGCAAGAGCCCGTTTCTTGCACTTCCTGGTGGCCGGACGATTGGAGAAGGAGGAGCCAAACTTCTATCTTTACAGTGACTCAGTGAGTGAGTTTCTTCACCTCAGAACTATAGTGATGAGAATTCTCTTAACTCATCGTCTCTTTTCTTTTCTCTCTTTTTTTTTTAATCAATTCTTAACTTATCGAATGTTTTTGTGGGATGCAATAAAGATGTTCACTTTTCTTCGAAGTCCTGTATATTGGTTCGTCTACTTTGGAATCTATGATACCCACATGACTTTAGGACAATTTTAATGAAAAAAGTACTTACCAGGAAAACCTTGGAAGAAGGGTCTCCAATTTTGGGTTTGATTTTAAGGAGCCATTGAATCAATGGCATGCTTGTTTAGTGTTTGATGAAAGGCTTTTATGAGCTACTTGCTCTTGTGAAAATCTGAGTTCTAGACATAGCAAAAGTGCTAGTCTACCGTTTGATGATGTTAGATTTTTAAGGAATCAATGATACTGTTTGTAGTTTTATGAGTTAGTCCCATATATTTAATCTAGTACGTATCCTTTTTGCAGTATCTAATTTCCAGTTATTCACTTAGACGTTAACTTGACACGTTGAAGTTATGCATTAATCTCAGAAGGTTATGTGGCTTTCATTTTACCCTTGGAGATTATGGAGATTAGTGTAATAGATAGCGATGCAGTCCTGGCCCCTGAGATCTGAAGTAAGTTTTATCTGTTTGTGCATCTTGCAGAAAGAAAGATTCATATATGTATATTGGAATGGGAAGTCTCTTAAACTTCCTTTGATGATAAATTTGTTGTCAGTTTTTCTCCTCAATCAATGGGTTTTTAAATTTCTCTTTTTTTCCTGGAAAATGTAATCATGATTCATGATATAAATGTATGCATCTGGATTTTTTACAGAACCTAAGAAGCGATCTTATGCTTGCACATCTACTTAGTAAGTCAATGTCTGTCTTGTTTACTAGCTCATAGTGATATCAGTGAGTTTCTTTTCTTTTTCTTTTTCTTTTTTTCAGGGACAAATGCAAAGTAGGCTGCTAAATTTTTTTATGTATGGATATTGAGAATTGGGACAGTTCTTCAGATACTGAGGTCATTGTTCAAGACGAGGAGGAGGAAGGGAATTACTTTTCTATTGGTTCCAGATCCAAATTACAATTCAGGTGTGTTCTTATGTTTGATTTCGTAGGCAATTGAATTTTCAGAGAATGAATTAGTTAGAGGAGTTAATTTAACTTTTATCTCTTGATTGCATGTGAATTGGTTCTTAGGAAAGACATCTCAAAGGCAAGATGGAATGATAAACTAGGAATGGATGAGGTTGTGGAAAAGAAGGGGAAGATGTGGGTGACAACAGGGATAGTTCGTGGTGGCAAGACCTGTTGCACAATTGAGGAGATTTTGTAGGTGAAAAAACAATTTTTTCATGTTAACTTTCACTCTTTTTGTTTTGCTTTCAAATTCTTTATAATAAGCCTATGGTTTTTGCAGTCTGGACTCTTGACTTTGGAGTTTTTTATTTAGTTCCTGTTATAAGGCTTATGAATCCCTGTTTGCATAAGATCAGTTTGTAAAAGCTTTTCCAGTTACTCACTGGTAATTGGAGTATTGGACTCATACACCTTGAATATTTTACACTGTAACAGATTGGTTGTCTTGACAATTTAAGCAAGCAAGCAATTTTTAGTTGGATCTTACTGATTAGCTTAGGGCAATTGTGTAGGAGCAAAAGGATTTGGGACCCCAGTTGTTAACTTATTAATGGTTGAAAGTAGAAAAAAGTGTGTTAATACCAACTGATAATCATATTCTCAGAAATAACTAGTGTTAAATCCTGGACTTGTTTTGGGATGACTCCCTAAAATGGTAAATTTACCACTTTTATTTTCCTTTTTTAAAATTTTGTGTAGGTTTTTAACTGAAATTGGGGCTTTGCTTCTCTTGGATGAAAATGATAAATGTCTTTCCTCGAAGGACATATATGAGAAGATTGCACGTGAGGAGAGTGGGTGCAATTGGGAGCATTTTGAGGTTTATAGACACCTAAAATCACTTGGTTATGTAGTCGGACGGCATGGTGTGCCTTGGACTAAGAAGGGCCTTAAAGTTACTGTCAAAACTGTTATTCTTGAAGACATTCCAAAGGAAAATGACTTGGTTGAAATGGATATAATAGATAAGAATTGCATCACTGAATTATTCAGTAATATGCAGATTAATGAAATAAGGCCAACTTTTGATGTCTATCTTCCAAACAGCAAGTTTAGAAAGTCTTCTCCAGGCAATCCCAGCTTCATGCTCTGCCTCTGTAGGTAATTACACATTACTTATTCTCAGTATTTTAGTAGCTTTTCTTATCTAGTGGTTGAATTTTCTGCTTCTAGTATCCTCTTTAATTTCTTCTCTGTTTCTTTTTCTTGGCCATTTATTCTCCATCTCTTCTACCTCTGGTATGAAAGAAACTGTTATTAGTCCAGAAGATTTAGAATCTGCATGTGACGAAACCTTGTTGTAGGAAGGCTGATAAATAAATTACCATGCAGAAAATAGTTTATGGCACCCAAGTGTCCACAATAACACATTTCTACCAAACGCTTAATATTGGCAAAAAAGAAAAAAGCTTAATAGTGTTCTACTTTAATACATATTTTAATTTGATATATTTTGTAATGATTCTTCCCTCCTCTTTCTAGGAGCTGCCATCCACCATCCAGAGAAGAAATTCGAGTCCTTGAGGGACAATGTGGCAGTATTCCTCTGAAGTTTTGTCATGTAGAGAATGGACGAGTCAGTTTGTTTTCCTTTGATAAGGTGGAACTCCCCGTCTTACCCTAAACTTTTGAGCTTGATACAAGTCCAGAGGCTAAAAGAAAATAACTGCAAAGAGCTTTATCAACTGAAAGCAGTTCTTGGAATTGCGAGTTTTCCAATGAAATGCCTGGTCTGGAGTGAATAGAGCTTATGAACAGCACTGTCAGGGTGTCGGCCAAAAAAAAAAAAAAGCACTGTCAGGGTTGATTGTACACTCTGCACAATAATGGCAGTCCATGTATGTGTCTTGACATCGTATTTTTTACTATCTCTGTTGTCAGTTTAATTTATATTTAGCTAGTTTGAAAAACTTGCAAGGCAACATGAATCATTAGAGCTGACAGTACACTCCTTGATAACTGTTAGAAATTGATGGCTGAATGTACAAATATGTACTGTAATCTCTATGTAGAAGTAAATAACTGTGATATTTCTTAAAATATGATAAATTACGAATATTTAGGGAGGTAAAGCACAATTGTCGATATGTCCGAGTGGTTAAGGAGACAGACTCGAAATCTGTTGGGCTATGCCTGCGCAGGTTCGAATCCTGCTGTCGACGAAAGCTTATTTTGCCCAGCACTCTGCTGCCTTCTCAGTTCTCACAACGAGGTATAAATAAAATAATTCTAAACCAACGACAAAACAGACTCCTAAATCCTGAGTCAACAGAGCTTAGCGTTGTACACTGATATGGTGGGTTGTAGCGTACGGACAAGAAACGAGAGATGATGGTTCAATTTTGAATGGAGGGAAGGAGGGGATTGACTGCGATGATGACAAGGGCCAGTATGTGACCAAGAAAAGTGGGGTGGGGTCTAATTAAAGTGTTGGGGATGGGTGGGGAGTATGTGTTTAAGGTTTTGTATGGAGAGCTGTGTTGATAGACTGATGACTTGAGATAAATTTTGGGTACCTATTAGGGATATTTTGGAGAAATCTAGAATTTAAAGATTTTTTTTTTTAGCGAAATCCTTAATCAGATTGCCATAAGTTATTTTGTAAACTTTTATTGTACAATTAAGTTTCCTACGTTGGAGTTCTTTATGAAAATTTTCATTTCACTTAGTTAATGTTTTCACTTTGATAATTTTTTTTTTCTTTTGTCTTTAACATGATTTCAATTGAAGTTTTCAATCAATAGGATTTTAATTTATAATTTTTATTGAAAAAAATTAATCATCTTTTTACTTTTAAGTTGAATAAAATTAACTCTTTTAAATTTAATTAAAATAAATTAGCTCAAATTGATAATATAATTTTATTTCAATAATCAATAGAATAAAGAGGTGGATACATCCTTTTTCGCCTTTTATTTTGTCTTTCTTTTTGTAAATGATGTTGCATTGTTGCTACGTTGTTAGTGGCATATATAATTTTTTTTATCAATGGGTAATTAGTGGTTTTTTTAAAATGGAAATTCAATGATATTCCCAAAAAATAATACTAATTGTTAGACTATTATACCCTTTTAACTTGAGAAAATTTACAAGAGTATTTGTGTCCCTGTGTCTCACGTTACTGCCACGTTACTGCCACAAATTGCGAAGTAGATCATCTCAGATCGAACCTCACCTCCTCCTTCACTGGAATCAGCAGAGAACAAAATAGCCTTAAAGAAAAAAATTCCACCAAAAAAAATTTTGCAGAAGAAAAAGGGCAAGAACCCTAGCTCCTAATCTGATCAAATGAGCAGTATCAGTACCGCCAATCTATTACCAACCCCACCGCAGGAAGATGCTTGGATTGTTACATACCAGAAGCTGCTTCCTCATTGGCAATCTGTTTCTCGGTCTCGGCAGGTACAGTTACTATCTTTTCCTTCAGAAACGGAACGGGAAAAGGGGAGCGGTGAAGAGAAAAGAAAGCCTGGATTTTGATAATTGATTGCGCTTCTATTCGGAAAATTTTGGGTCGCTTGTATTTAGATTTCCTTTGCTTTCATGTTTCATCAATTTGATTCTTTGTTAAATGCCCTGAAAATTCATTTGCTAGTTGTTTGAGAAAGTAATTTCCTTTTAAATGTTTTGGGTCGTGCAAATGCCTGTTTCCGGAACTTGCCAATCTTTGTTAATACCAAGTGTTTATTATAAATATGGGTTTTTTGCAGACTGAATTTGTATGTTTACTGAAGTTTTATAAAAAGTTTTAGTCTTTCAGTTTAGATAGGAAGTGGTGGAAATATTGTATCTGGGTTTTTCTTAGTAGAATTGTTGTTACCAGATATGCAACTTGTGTAGTTGTTTTATTTACTTTGATGTTGGTTATTTCAGCATTCAACAATACCAATATCAATATCTAGAGTTAATCAGTTTGACGCTGCAAGGTTGGACATTGAGATGTCAGCCATGTTAAAAGAACAGTTGGTTAAAGTCTTCTCAGTGATAAAGGTACTTGTGCTGCTGGAATCAAGGAATTGGTGGTGTAGAAAATGAAATTTCTATATGAGATGTTTAATTTTGTGTCTTCATTTTGTTGGAATTAGCCAGGAATGTTATTTCAATATGAACCAGAACTTGATGCTTTCCTTGAGTTTCTCATTTGGAGGTTTTCGATTTGGGTAGATAAGCCTACTCCTGGAATTGGTCTCATGAATCTCAGATATAGAGATGAACGTGCTATGGAAATAAGAGGAAAAGGTAAGAGCATCTTGAACTCTGTTGTATTTCTTTACTTAAGCATGGTTGGCTTTTAATATATTTAATCTATTCAATATAAATTGATTTTAGAGATTTTGGTTGCAATGGTGTTGAAAGACTGCTTCAGCATTGTTCCTGACATTTCTATGTCTTTATAAGAATTTTCTATGGTACTTAAGTTATGATTGGCTTCATAGATTTAAACAAGAGTTTGAAGTGAGATAGAAGTGTAAAAAATGCTAGTTTGAGTTTCTTTTCAAGTTCAAGCTTTTGTTCAGCTCTAATTGCCAAAATGCCTATTTGAGCCTGAGCTCATGCTTGAATTAAGTGGGATATTTTGATGAGCAGAGGTATAAAGCAGATATGTTAAGTTGTTGGTTGTTGACTTGTTCTGATTGAGATATTTTGTCCTCTGAATTATCTGTTGAACCCCAATAAACATGGTACATACTAATCTAAGTGTCACCTTTGGTTTCTCTTAGTTAACATTTTCTCTTTGTTCAGCATTACTTGAATGTTTACTTTTCTGCCTTAATCTTCCATGTAGTCAGAACGGGTTTGGAAGGGCCTGGACTAACTGTTGCTCAGAAGATATGGTATTGCATTGCCACTGTGGGTGGTCAATATATTTGGGCTCGTTTACAATCATTCTCTGCTTTTCGTAGATGGGGTGATTCTGAACAGGTACTTTTCTATGTGCTTCTTTCTTGTTCTCCTTTTATTGGGAAATAATGGACCATGGCTGGACTCTCTAGTGATTCTCCTTTCTTCTTCAGAGGCCATTGGCAAGGCGAGCTTGGGGTTTGATACAACGCATTGAAGGACTTTACAGGATTGCCTCATTTGGCAACCTACTCATATTTCTTTATACAGGAAGGTATGTTTCAGAGTGTTTTTCTTGAACTTGTAAAGATTTAGGAATAAATCAAATATATATATGTGTGTGTGTGTGTGTGTGCTGGAAGCTCAAGTTGATAAAAAATTACAATGGGAGGAATGTAATCTCTAATAAACAAGTGACTTTACATAATGTCTTCCTAAGTTTCTCTGCATGCCATCTTGATATTTTTATTTGTTGAACATTGGCTTGATATAGATGACTCTTCCTAATTCAACATAAAATTTAGAAGTTGGAAATTTCTAGCTTGACAAGATATTGTTATTCTATTGGTAAGCAAGTGACAGTTATTCACTTTTCATCTCTTTTCTTACTGCAGTTATAGGAACCTCATTGAAAGAGCTTTAAGAGCAAGGCTTGTATATGGGAGCCCTAACATGAATCGAGCTGTTAGCTTTGAGTACATGAATCGCCAGTTAGTGTGGAATGAATTCTCAGTAAGCATTTTCCTGGATTATCAAGTTTAGAATCCAGTACATGATTATCTAAAAGCTTTATATAAAATTCTATGTTCTCTTATATTTAAAATGGGTAGATAGTCATGTAAGCCTTTTTTGAAATTCTGATTGTTTACCTATTGTTGTGAGCATCTACATCAAATAGCTTGAGGGTTAGCATCAGGAACTGTCCCATCAAAATATACTGAAGTTCATATCTTATTTGGGGACATTTTGTTCTCTGCAACCTGCAGTTGGCTTTATATCTATTCTTGTTCAGTTCATATGCATGCTCTGTGATGAAAATTACAAAAGCATTTACCAAAAAAGACAACTAGATAGGAAAGCAAGTAAAGTTATGCATTTATATTGCTTGGATATCTAGGTGTTTATCTTTAATGCATTGAAATTTATAAACATAGCAAGGACAATGATGATCTTCTTTAAATTCATTTTAGTGTTGGTTATATTGTGTTGCAGTTCCCTTAGAGACTGTGCGTACTAAGTATGAATGGCCTTGAAAAAGAAAGTATGAGATTGAAGATATTATCTATTAGTTTATCTTTATTTTATTTTATTTTTGATTGGCAAACTTAGTTTGTCTTTCTTAATTATTGTTTTTCAGATACAAAAGATTGTTGGCTATAAATAGGGTGTAATGCTCCCATATATTAAAAATAAAAAGCTTCCTTCCTTCCCTTCCAATTGGAAGTTCCAGGTTGAAACCAGTTGTGTGTCTCCTTGGGACTGTTTGATTTCTTTATTTGGCAGATTTATCCTCTTCTGTTTTTCTTTCCTTTCCATCATGAGTAGCTGACTTTAGTATAACATATAAAAGATTTTCTTCTTTGTTAGCTACTTGTCAAATTGCCATAGTTTCTTTGGAGCTATCTTCTTAGATGGATGTGTTTTAATGCTTCTTTCTTTTTCTAATGTGCAGGAGATGCTATTGTTGCTTCTCCCTCTTCTCAACTCACCAACCATTAAAAATTTGCTTCGTCCATTTTCAAAGGATAAATCTTCAGGTTCTTCGGAGGATGTCTCTTCTTGCCCTATTTGCCAGGCGAGTCCAACAATTCCATACCTTGCCCTCCCTTGTCAGCACAGGTACATCAACTGAATTCTCCCTCATACTTGATAACAGTCTGTTATTTGGAAACTACCTTGGGTCAAGTCCTAAACAGGATGAAGAAATTTGTGCCAAAATTTCGCTCCTTGTAACAAATATTGACCCTTTAGGATCAGATTAGAAATGATTAGGCCTGTACGTTCCTACACTGGACGTCTTGTGTGTGAAATATGATAGATATAGAACTGGTCCAACAAAAATGCTGATAGGTAGTAATTCATTACCACTATGGATGCTACCCTTGAGGTTTTTGGATGATATATATTTCACAGTTTGGCATTGTTTACAATCATTTTCAACTTCCAAGTCTGGCTTGATTTTAGTTACGATCTGTTTCCTGTCTGCAGGTATTGTTACTACTGCCTTAGAACACGATGTGCTGCAGCTCCATCATTCCGGTGTTCAAGATGTAGCGAGCCAGTTGTTGCCATGCAACGGCAAGGTGGTATGATTGAGTCAAAAACCCACACTCAATAACTCAAAGAGGAGAATGAACGAAGTAAAGCATATATTGTAAATTAAGATATCTGAAGGAAACGCCCAAATGGCAATCTATGACCTACAACTTACAGGTAAAAATTGGGAACTAAATTTTTTTGTTTGAAAGCATTTGCTCCCCAATGGAGTTGATCATTCTTTGTCATCTGTCACATTTTTAACAGGCATATATTTTATTCAAACTCATTAAAGCTATTTTAGTTGAATCCGCGTGTTTCTTGCGGTTTTGTTTTGTTATTTATAGTTGCTTTGTCCTGTTCGGTCTGTAGTAGGTGAAGGCATATATAGTTTAAAGGAGTAAAGTTTCGTTGCATCAAATCTTCCCCAAAAGGAATCCTGTAGTAAAAGCAAAAGTTCCCGGCGCTTGAATAACACTAATTTTCATCTTGGAACAGTACTTTTCTATGATTTTTGTTTATAGTTTTTAGCTTTGCTTGAGACGAAAGGAAAATAGAAGGAAGAAATATTTGATAATTTTTTCTCGAGTTTTTAAACAAGTGTGAAGATCTATTTCTACATGTATGAGTTTTACACGCAACTCTTTAAACAAAGAGAGTGGTTTTGCAATACAGCCAGGACCATTGATGGAATGAGGATCATCCTACATTTAGGGAAGCCTACCCTTGTCAATGGTTTTAAGTTGTGTAGTCCGGGCGTTGATTAGATTGCACAACACATTTTCCTCCGATCTGGACTCCTCAAAGCATCGCAACTTTTTAATTACCTCTTTTTTTTTTTTTTAAGTCTTGTTCACTAAAATTGACCCAGATAGAGAAGGTAATAAACTTCAAGTTCGCATAGAATTTGTTGGACAAAACAATGATAAATTCAGATGACAAAGTTGATGTCAATAGCAAAGCCAATGCGACCAATAATCAAAGTTTGTTGAATTCTGCTAGCTAGTCAACCTAGTCAATTTTGTTTTGGATTTTGTGTGTTGAAAACTTTTGTGGATGGTATTATCCTTCTGAATATAGTTGCATTTCTCCCAAAGTCAAGATGATCCTCGAACACATCCGCTCGCTCCTTCACTAAAGCCATCATAGGCTGTTCCCCACGCTTATGTTAAATATCAACTTACATCTGGCTTTTTTTCTTCTACCTAATAAGTATTTCGAATTTTAATAAAAATTGAATTCCTTTTATCTATTATAAATTTATAAAAAATTATCTTCTTGTAACATCTTTAAAAATAAAAACTTTGATCATTAAGGTAAAGGGCTAATTCTTTTACCATTCACCGATCAATCTACAACCCCTTGGTGGTCCCTGGGCATATTTTATATGGCTCTTTCAAGTGATTATGAGATAAATCAACAGACTTATATTGAGATTTATCTGATTGATCTATAAACTAAGATATTCCACAGTGCTGAAGAAAACTAATCACGCCAAATTTAGTTAAATGATGAAGATGGGTCGATCCCCACTTTTCCCTTGGAAGCATGTGTGCACTATAAGTGCCACCCAGCCGCCTTCAACCCACACACTAATTAAATAAACAAAACTTACGGTTCCATTATGTGGTGCGAGAGAGGGTTCCCCAAGGAAATGAAAAACCTTCCAAAAAAAATCAATATTTTAAGTAAATAATTATAAATAAGTTTCATGTTTACAATTTAAATTATATTAAAATATATCAATCTGTAAAATATTTTTTTATAATTAAATTCTGTATTTTTGTTTTTGAGTAGAATTATTGCACTAGAATAGAGAAAGCATGATGTACAATTAATGTATCAAGTTAATTATGAATGCTATGATCATTCATATATGCCCTAATCTAAGACCTCCAAAACAATCCCAAAGCACAACATCACCCCAAATCAAGGATTTAAGCTCCTACAATCCAATGGTTTATGGAGTGTGTGCCCACCCCAGCTTTTCTGCCCCCACTTTATAATAAAGCAAAAGCAGGGGAATAAAAAGGAATACTAAAAAAATGAAAGAAAGATGGAAAGAGAAAAACATATGCAAAGGCTCTCCCAACCCCACCTCTATAAAAATTCTTTCAAGACATGGACTCAAGTTTCTTCAGCCTCATCTGAGAGAAAGCAAACAGGGAGTCTTAAAAAGTTTTAGGCAAAGGCTTGTTTGGGAGCGTAAACAAGGAACTTGACAAAGTGAAGGGAGAAAGTGAAAGAGAAGGGAAAGGAAAGGACACAGATTTTTTTGAGGGGGTTCTTTGGAAGGTTTGAATTAATTGAAGTGTTGGTTGCAGGAAAACTGAATCATTCAGTGCAACAAATGATGGCTGGAAACCCTAGTTGGTGGAGCATGCATCCACTTTCAGAACAGCCTTCTACCTTGCTATCTCCATCTCCTTCCTTTTTTCCTCCTCAGTTTGTAGTTGGATCTTCAACACATCCCCAGAATTCTTCTTTGGCTGATCATAACCAAGAGCTTCCACAGTCATGGAGCCAACTACTCCTGTGAGCTCTCTTCTCTTTCTCTCATGGTTTCTTACACACATGCTCCTACCTTGCTTTAACCTGCTTTTCTAGGGTTCTTTTGATCTATATCATTTTTGTCACCTTTTTATATAGCCTTCTATCTTCCTAATATTTGATTATCTCTTAATTTATTTTTCAAGATTGAAGGCTTTGGAAATTTTGAGGTAGATCAAACTTTCTTGAGTCATGCCAAAAAAAAAAACAAAAAACTTTCATTAGTGATTTTCTTTTCTAGGAATTGATAACCTCTCTACTCTCTCCCTTTAGTCTCTAATACTATGTATCCTTAGATTATCACCTTCTCAAGTTTTTCCATAGCAAGGATATATTAGTGCTTAATTATTATATAGTTATTGCAGAATTTTGAAAACTCATGACCTCACCCCAGAATTAATGTTTTTTATGGTGTATACCTTGCTTATCTACACTATGTGAGCTTTATACCAATCCTGCTGCTTATTATCCAAACACGTAACTTTTTCAGTAGAGTATGTCTAATGCAATGATTGCTGGATTTTATTTTGTAGGGGTGGATTGTCCAGTGGGGAAGAAGATAGGTTTGGTCAGCTGAGTCATTTTCAGCCGAGAAAGTTGGAAAATTGGGAAGACCAAATCCTGAATCCATCCTCCAGGGTTCCTTTTGTTGATGTAAAGCAAGAGGTGTCCCAAAATAGCAACGTGTACGGTCATGGAGATGAAGAATTCCAAGCACCAAGACCTGCAGCTAATTGGCCACAAATCATGCCAGTTTCTTCTCCCAGATCTTGTGTTACTAGCTTGAGCAGCAATAATATGTTAGACTTCTCTTATAACAAGTCAGATGGATCCAATAAGCATCCTGCCGCAGATCATTCATCTGAGGTACATAGCAATATATATATATAAATTTGGAAAATTCTTTAAATTTCATTTAACTATTACACATATTTCCTTCCTTTGTTTTTTGCCTTTCTTTTATTTTATTTTTGTTTTTCTGTTTTTTGGCCTATGTAGTGTAATAGTAAAGCCACTGGTGGGGCGTCCAAAAAGCCGAGGGTTCAGCCATCTTCAAGCCAACCGCCCCTAAAGGCAATTATTATGATCATCTCTCTGCTTCTCTTATTCTGTGTGCTTGTCTTTGAGTACAAGTATTATGTCTTCTTTTTCGGCCATTGAAGTATATGGCTTCTTGATTATCCATTTTCTAGCATGTTTTTGTTCTTCAGAAACTTAGATATTTATCAAGATTTAAAAAAAAAAAAAAAATTTTGAAGAAGATACTACT
>BPVZ01000074.1:699169-709510 GCA_020521535.1 Rubroshorea leprosula | reverse complement strand
TTAAAATTTTAAAAATTTATTTTTAAATATTACATTTAGTTTTTAAATTTCAAATGCAAGTATTAACACTATATTATAAGGATATCTATTTATATATAAATTTTGTACATTATATTTATATAAAATTTTAATTTTTATTTTTTA
Organism: Rubroshorea leprosula; assembly: GCA_020521535.1. Lineage (NCBI taxonomy): Eukaryota > Viridiplantae > Streptophyta > Magnoliopsida > Malvales > Dipterocarpaceae > Rubroshorea > Rubroshorea leprosula. The sequence goes on along the minus strand of BPVZ01000074.1, from coordinate 709,366 downwards.
TTTTAAATAGTTAATATTTATTATGATTTTTTTTAAAAATAATTATTTTTAATAAATATAAATAAATTTTAACTATTAAAATTAAAAAAATAAATGACTAAAATCTTATATAAATATAATATGTAAAAATTATATATAAATAAATCCTTCCTCCTTATATACATATGTATGTATGTATTGATGCTTAACATTTCTCACATTCCGTAACCTTGTAATGTGTTTGATTAGTTGATGCCCAACCTCAAGATTGCAAAGCCTTGCCCCATCCATGAGGCCGAGGTTTGATTGGCAGTGTGTTTCATTAAAAACTTGTTAGTTGTTACAAATATAACGATAAAGTATGGCAAACATAAGATGGATAGCATATTATAAGAAAATATTGCTTGTTATATATTTTAATTTACAGTCATGATCTTGATTAAGGATCGTTGCTTGGGAACAAAATTAAAATTGAACAATCAAAATTATTTGAATGGAGCATCTACTGATATAAATGAGTAGATTCTTGTCACTACGAGTTAGACATGGTTGTACTTCAGTACCAGATGCAATGTTGCTTGCCTATTCAGATGGAGATACAATTATCGGGTAATATCATTGACTTCGCCACCTTTTCCACCGAGAGAAAGGAGTGATACCTTGTGGAGGAGGTGGTGTGAGGATGTCTAGCATAGTTTCCTTCTCTTTTGGTGTCAATGGAACACCTCTAACAAGGTTTAAAGCCATGATATGGACATTAGTTTTTTGCCTGTGCTTCTGGTAAGTCCATACGCCTGCAGCAGCACCCGCAACTAGAAGCTGTCCACAAAACCCAATTTTAAGTATGTACAGAAAGATCCACTACTAGCAAGTGTCAGTGCCGTTAAAGATTTTTAACTGACCGGTGATAGCCACAAGGCTGCTGTCTGCATATCAAACTTTGGGACATAAAGTACTGTCTCCCCAAAATCCTCTTCAAGCTTTTTATAAATCTCTGTCAGTCTTTCCAGCTTGAATTTCATCACGAATCAACTGCAACAATAACATTAGGATCAGAAATTTCTCATTTGCAAAGTTACTATAACATTACAAGGGAAGCATCAAGAAATTAAAATGATCTAGAAAGAGTTCAGAAATACAAGTAAACTTTGAGAAAAATAATATCTTCAGGAGAGAAAGAAGTAACAATGGTCAATTCACAACCCAAATTCCATCTCCACAATGAATTAACATGGAAGAATATATAGTTTTAGTTGATGATAACTTTGAAAAGGTAGACAGAGCACCATAACTTTTATTGTATACCAAAAGTTGGGGTTAGAGAACATCAATATTGTCTAGGAGAAAAGCCAAATAGGTGGTGGGGCAGTCTGGACATCAATATTGGCCTAAAGCTTACTTCCACTGTGCCACCAAAACTTGCTTAATGGAGATGAACCAGTTCTACTTTATTGCACAAGAAGCCCCAGAAGTTTCCCGATATATAATCAAAGAATTAGGTGGTTTGCAATGGCTGAAGTTATAAATTTTAGCAGCCAGTAAACTATTAGCCATGATGAAAGAAACAATCTGGTGGTACTGGTGATCAGTGATCACTGGGATGTGAAAGAAAAAAAAGTTACCTTTCTGAGGAGAATTGCAATATCTGCCTGTGAATCTTCAATGGATTGACTTCCACACTCTGTACAGCGAACATTGTGACTTATGTTTCTTGCTCGGGCTTCCACTACTTGAGTCTTCTTCAACTCATCATCTTTTCTCTCCATTGCCAATATATATCACCTTAACTTCAAAGAAACTATAGAAAATATCAAGAGAAGAACATTACAACAAAAATAAAAGATAAAAGGAAAAATAATGTTTCAGAGCTAAGTCAGGTTTTTTTACTAGTGAGACATGTTATTAAAAGCTTGCCATGAGAAGAAAAGAAAGGAAAACACCATATACCTTTTGTTCAAATTCATTTATCAAATATAACCAAAGAACCAGAGGGGAAAAAAATACCCTTCTCTTCATTAACCAAGTATATTCAATTGCAAAATGACTTCTTATTTTCTTTATAGCATCTAGATACATGCAATCTTGTTCTGATCCCATTTTAAAGGAAAAAGAATATAACTTCTGTCCCCCCGGACTTAGGTTCTACTAAGGGCACACGGTTCGTTGAGGCATTTTATCAAACAATAAACAGGCATAATAGCATCCAGTTAAAACAAACAAGCAACCAGGATTTAAGTACCCTTCCAGACAAGAATACATTTCTTCATAACCAGTGACATAATTCTTCATAACCCATGACATAATTTCGTCTTACGGATCACGTTTCAAGGTCTAGAATCAAACAAAATATGTAACTTCAGAGAAAATTTACATCTTTATTACATAACACAATGCATTCAAGATCGAGCATGCTTCGAGGAAATTCACACCACAACAGGCTTAAAAAGAACAGCAAATCACTCGTATAAAGAAAGACCTTACTCCTCAGAAGTGCAAATCACAGAAATAAGAAACTGAAGAGAGAAACAACGGTGAATTCTGCTCCAGCTGGGGTTTTGCGTTTTAGAGGCTACTGTCAGGTTTATATATTTGCTTGGCCTTATTGCATGGCTAGTCCCTAACGTTTTGACATAAATTCAGATTAGACCTTAAATTTGTAATTGTAAATATTGATGCCATAGTATGGATCTTCAAATTTCATGCTTAAGTCATCCTTTATGTGAAATATATCACAAATGAGTCATTTTGCAAGTCATATGTTAATTCAAAGAGGCCCAACAGTAATTTTTTTTATAATAAAAATAAAGAGTCCCATATCTTCAAATTTCATAGTCAAGTCATCCTACATGTAAAATATATTTTAAATTAATCATTTTGCAAATCGCAAGTAACATGTTAATTTAGAGTGGCTTAATAGTGATTTTCCTTATAATGAAAATAAGGGATCTTACACTTAAGAGTTGCATGGTATAAGTATTGTGGGTTAAGAGATATAAGAGAATTATCTCATAGTATAACTTAGAAAGTGTTTGTTTTTGCCTTTTCAAAATAGTTATCAATTGTTGACTTTAATCAAATAACTTAGATATTTTAAATTATAAATGATAACAATTATTAATTATCAAATATTTAACTATTAGCTTTCAATTATATCGGAAAAGCTAATCCAATCAATCACTTAATCTTTTTAAGAAAAACGTTATATTGAAACAAAATATTAATTCAAGATTTAGTTATTGTGATCTTATGATTATTATTACATATTTAATTATCAATTTAGTAATCACCATCAACATGCAAAAGAGGATCTTACAATGCCAATAAAGTTATGACTTAGTAGCAAGATTGAGATGTGAAACTTTCGGATCTTGATCTCCAGTACTCAATTCATGTCATGTATAGGTTACACTCCATTTTATGTTCGTATTTCCTTGGTTTCATTAAATACATAATTGTAATTGTGCGGTACAAATTACCAAGTATAGCTTATACCAGATATCTCTTAAATTTGAAATTTTGATATAGGATAGGGGTTAATCTTTACAATATACAGAGGCCTTCCAAGTGAGCACCAAACAACTATGTTCTTCTATCGGATTACCCAACTATAATTGCATTTAGCAAACTCTTTTATGGTTTCATATCAGAACTTGGAAATGTGAATGATGAAACTGTTAATCTCCATTGCCCTGCAAAATTATCTGGTCTAGAAATTTAGAGAGATATTGCATCACTCCAAGGCTTCCATTTACATAATAAGTTAGTAGTAATTAATGGAGCCAATCTTCATATATGTTAGTAAAGTAAGTGAATCAAGTTTTCGGTTATGTCCTGTATTTGATCTAGAAAATGGATATAAAACATGGAGTCATATACCGTATTCATGTCATGTAAAGCTAAACCTGGACACTGAGAAAAGGGGCTAGAATGTCCTACAGAACCTAATGTATTGAAAGAAAATAAAATTTGAATAGTCAAATAAAATTTATGGTCATGGTAGTGTGTTTGCAACTGATACACCTCTATTCATGGTGGAAGAAGTGCAATCTCAATTTCTTGAAGTGATTTTCCTTTAGTTTCCATGCATAATGTGTTTTTCCTCACCAAAATTGCTCCCAACAAACAAAAGGTGGCAAAGATTGTATTCAGGATTAATGGTCCAATTCGCTCTAGCAACCGCGAAAATAACTGACCAACAAAGAAATTTATTACCTGTTGCTAAGAACAAAGATGGTCAGAGGAAGTTCCAATGTCGAAGAATCCAGAAAAGGAAATTGAGTACATACCTGCATTTATGCTATCATGTTTAAGTAAACTCTCAGAAAGAATAAACACTTCTTTTTAACAAAATAATCTATAAACTAAAATGGGACTTTAATATTTAAATTTTAAAATTGATTATATTAAAAAATATAATTTGTTTTTAAATTTAAATATTAATATTTAATAAGAAATATTTTTAAAACTTTAAATTAAATTTTAATTAAATTAAATAAAATAATTTAATATTAAAATTTTAATTTATTTAAAAGTTGATACTAATATACATTTTTTTTAAATTAGTAATTACTAAATTATTTATTAAATTCGGCGTAAACATAAACACATAGGAAGTTAGAAACATTTACATGGAAGGGCATAAAAAAAAAAAAAATCAGACAAGCTTTTTTGGGTAAAAATCAACATTTAGTTTCTCATCTTACAAAATTGATAAGTTTTAACCCCTCACCTTAGAATATGATAGTTTTAGCTTTTTATCTTATAAAGTTGGTAAGATTTAACCCTTCACCTTATAAAATTGATAGATTTTAATCTCTTAACTTATATTACGATATTTTTAACCCCTCACCGATATAAATTAAAGAAAATAGTCCTCACCTAACATCAGGTTATAACGTTCTGTTAGTTATGTTAGTTGATTGTTAACATTCGTTAGCATTCCATTATAAAAAACATGAAATTTAAATTCAATTTTATTTGTTAGTTCTATTAACGAAATACTAACGGATGCTAACAGTTAACTAACGAAACTAACAGTTAGTTAACAAAACTAACAGTTAGCTAACAGAACTAATAGAATATTATAATCCGATGTTAAAGAAGGGCTATTTTTTTTTCAATTCGTACAGATAAAGGGCTAAAAGTGTCATAATATAAGGTGATGGATTAAGACCTACTAATTTTGTAAGGTGAGGGGTTAAAACCTACTAATTTTGTAAGGTAAAAGATTAAAAATATCATATTATAAAATTAGAGGTTAAAACTTATCAATTTTATAAGGTGAGGGGCCAAAGTTGATTTTAGCCGCTTTCTGCCACTCGTTTGTCATTAATGCCAAAATCTATTAAAACGAAAAACGATCTTTTCACAGCCAAGGATGGTTGGTGGCTGGTATTGTGATTTTTCTTTGTTCAATATATCAAAGGTGCAAAGATTCCAATTTCGAAGAAAATCTGTACAGTATTATAAATAATAATAATAGTAATAATATTATTATTAACTACTGAATAATACTAATATATAAATTTGAATTTTTAAGTTTAATTTTAAAGAAAAAAATTTTAAATTAATTAATATTAACTTAATCCAGCTTCATCCGCGTCCCACGTGCAACGTGAAACGTAATGTCCTAAACCAAAACACCACTATTTCCAGGTTTGGAATGGGTTGGGCCCTTCAAATGGTGATGGTCCCACATTGTTATGATTATGACCTGTGATGGGGACAATTAGAGAAAAGAGACTTGTGTACCATCTTCTTACCCTCAGACATGCTGCACTCTATCTTTCTCCATGTACTAATTAATAAAAAATAAAAAACTTTGAGCTTTTACCTCTTTATATATTTTAAGATTAAAATAAATGTATATTTTTAATATTAATGAATATTAAAAAATATAAAAATTAATTTTAATTTCATTATTAATATTATATAAATTATTTTCATTAGATAATTAATTAGTAAATAAAGATTAATTTTTATTTTTTAATGCTAATTGAAATTGTAAAAAATTAAAATATTTTAAAATTATAATATCAAAATTAATAATAAAAAGATGTAAATATCTTTAAAAAATTAATATATAAAAGAGTTTCTTAAAAATATATCAACAGTTTCTTTTAACATTTTAAATGTCAAAACTTTTTAATTTTTATTTTTTTCATATTTATTATTACAAAAAATATATAATTTATATATTTAAAGGTATAAGTTAAAAATTAATTAAAAAATTTAAAATTTTTTTTAATAATAATATGTTATTTTTATTTTTATTTTTTTAAGTTTGATGCAGCAGTCAGAAAAAGAGTTCAAATCATGGTATGTCTATTCCATATAGGATAAAATTTATTTTTAGTTTTTTACCTCACTACATTTATAAGTTTTAATCTTTTATCTTATATCATGATACTTTTAATTCTTTACTTATTAGAATTAAAGAAAATAACTCTTATTTTATAATATTTCGTTAGTTTTGTTAACTAATTATTAATTATATTAGTTGACTATTAATTCCGTTAGTTGAGAATATGTTTTTGACAGTTAATAATTAGATAATAGTCAGTTAATAGAATTAATAATCAACTAATAGAAAGTTTTTGTTAATTAATAATCAATTAATAGAGTTAATAATTAATTAATAAAATTAACAAAATACTATAAATAAACATTATTTTATTTAATTTTAATAAGTAAAGAATTGAAAATGTGATAATATAAGATAATGGGTTGGATCTTACATATGCAATAAGGTAAAGGATTAAAGAAAAAGTCGGCTTCTGCCTCCATGTCAGATGTTACAGGCAATGACGCGAAGACAGCTTTTTTGGTTTAAATATCCACCAGAACCTAAGACCGCATTCAACTCCTCGCTTTTCCGACCGTCTCACCCTCTGTTTCTTTCTCTGCTTTTCCTGCTCTGCATCTGCAAGAACAAGAAACAAAGCTAGAGTTGAGCAATGGAAGACAAAGTGAAGAATTCCTCGGATCAAAGGGAAATGGGAAACCAAGAAATTCCCACTAGACAGAAGGGAGGTCTTATCACCATACCATTCATAATTGGTACGTATAAAGAGGTCATTTCCATTCCTTGGCATTGAGTCAAAACAGTTGGTGATCAAACTTAATTTTTGATGAAGCTTTGAATAATCACTGTTCTTGGTGTTTACAAGACTCATGTAGCTATATCATGTGAAGCTTTTTGATATGTGCAAAATACTCATAAAAAATACACAAATGCATGTACTTTCTACATGAGTTCTGTGATTTGTAATGATCTATTGCTGAAATGGTGAATTCCCATGATTTGGTGCTGAATTCTGGAATCTTGATTCTGGTGTATTGACTTGTGAACAGCAAACGAAGCATTTGAGGTGGTGGCAAGCTATGGGATGACCGCTAATATCATATTTTACTTGAGGAGGACTATCACATGAGCGTTGCTAAAGCCTCTAATGTTATCTTCTTCTGGAATGCTGCTACCAGTTTCATTTCTCTTTTGGGTGCTTTCCTCTCAGATTCATATCTGGGTCGTTTCCTCACCGTTGGCTTTGGTTCCATGGCTAGTTTATCGGTAAAATACTATTTCATAAGTAGCTTTCTTCCTTTTATGTAGTCATTTCCCCTTTTTCTCCAATGAAATTGATTTGCTTGTGTGGTATAATCATATACGTTTGTTCTCACTAGCTTCCTGTATGGTTATGAAACATCTTGACCGTTTCTAGATTATTCTATTGGGATTGGGAATAATAAACGCGCACCAGTACTGTTTATACTGAGTAAAATGTTTTTTGTTAACTTCACCAAGATGAAGATACAATTATATCATAGGACAATTGCATAGATTGATTCAGGGAGCCCTCATCTAATGGCTCTGCTATTTTGGAGTTGGGTGCAGTCGACTACAAAATACCTTCTGTTATTCTTAATTTTTTTTTTCCCTTTGGCAAAACCATTCTCCTATAATTTGTCCCTCAGCAGGGCATGTCAATTTGTAAACATCTGATATTTGGAACAGTGTCTATCAAGAGTGATGTTCTTACATATCTTGTAGTGTAAATTGAAGAGTCTATGCAACATTTAGTAATTTAGCTGTCTGCAGTATAGTTGGTTTGGCTACTACATCTATTTTGCAATAATTTTGTGTCAGTCCCCATTTGCCTGCTTCTGTTCTGTTGTCAGATGAAGAGAATGCTGTGATGAGTAATTTCTTCTATTAATCAATACTTGCCAGCAAATAAATACAAAATCTGCCAAAAGAATTGGACATCCAAGGATGGTGCAAATCTTAAATAGCTTAGGGCCGGGTGGTTTAGTTGTTAGGGATATATTCAAGAAAATATAATTGGTTGCAAATTCTTCCAGCAAACAGGGTGAATGGTGGCCAAGAGTTGAATAGTATTTAAAAAGGTTTCCTTTGATCCTCCTGTGTGTTTTCTCATTCATTAGAAACACCCTCTTAACCCCCAAACAAGGAGAGAAAGAATGAAGAATTAATTTATGAACAGGGAAGGTCTCATGTTTTGATGGAGCTTTAGCAACAAGCGTTGGGGACAATTAGGTTGGGTAATATCTATAGGAGAAAAATAATTGCAGAGTAGCCCGTTCATTTGATAACTGTCTAGCATGGTGATTATCCCTTTTAATGAGAAAGACTTGGTTGCTTTTTCTGTAAAAATTTCCTTAAACCTTGATGAATATAAGGATTAGTTAGATGAGAACTATGGGGCAACCTATAATAAGCAACCGGATATATGCCTTTTTCTCATAATTTGCCTGAGTTATTCAATTAATGCATTTGATGCCTTGGACCATGTGATTAAATTAAACTGCATTTTCATATACTTATTTCAAGAGAATAATGAATGGCACGAGGGATAATTCTTTTATGGTTAACAGTCATGATTCCAACATCAAAGCCTAATCCTTGCAATCAATCAACCCAAAGCTGCAGATCGCCAACAGCAGCTCAATTGGCTCATCTATTCTCCTCATTTGCTCTGATTTCAATTGGAGCTGGTGGCGTTTGGTCATGCTCCATAGCATTTGGGGCTGATCAATTGGAAAGTAGAGATAACTCAAAACATCAAGTGGTCTTAGAGACCTTCTTTGGTTGGTACTATGCTTCTTCGGTTGGTACTATGCTTCTTCATTCCTTGCTGTTGTAATTGCTTTGACGGGAATTGTTTACATACAAGATCATGTTGGATGGAGAGTGGGTTTTAGAATGCCAGCCACCCTAATATTCCTCTCTGTTATTATGTTTTTCATTGCTTCTCCCCTGTATCTCAAGAAGAAACCAAAGAAAAGCTTGTTTACTGGCTTTGCCCAAGTGATTGTGGTCGCTTATAGAAACAGAAACCTTTCGTTTCCCTTTCCAAACTCAAGTGAGCGTTACCATCACGGGAAGGATTCAGAAATTGTTGTGCCAAGGGACAAGTTAAGGTATATTTACTTGCTCTAATTGGTCTATTATTTTTGTGCTGTGCTGGACTGTTTTTACTAACTTAATCCTTTTCTTTTCTTCTGTTAGATTTTCGAATAAAGCTTGCATTACTAGAAATTCTGAACAAGACATAGCCCCTGATGGCTCAACTGTCAATCTGTGGAGACTTTGCACAATAGAGCAAGTAGAAGAGCTTAAAGCACTAATAAAGGTCTTACCATTGTTGAGTACAGGGATCATGCTATCAATAAATGTGAACCAAACCAGGTTCATCTTGATCCAAGCTAGCTCCCTGGACAGGCAGATTTCTCAAAACTTTGAAATTCTGCCAGCTTCTTTTGCTACCTTCGGTCATATTGTAATGGTGATATGGGTTATTCTATATGACCGCATGATTCTCCCCTTGGCCTCAAAGATCAAGGGTAAACCAGTGCAGCTTGGTGTTAAACTTAGGATGGGAATTGGGCTATTACTTTCGTGCATGGCAGTGGTAGTTTCAGCAATTGTTGAGATGATTAGACGAGGGAACACTATCCAAGAAGGCAACTCAAGCGATGATAGTGCAATGTCATGCATGCCTGCAACGTGGCTTGTGCCACAATATTGTTTACTCGGCTTAGCTGAAGCTTTTACTGCAATAGGGCAAACAGAGTTCTTTTATACTGAGCTCCCAAAAAGCATGTCAAGTATTGCCGCTGCTATGTTTGGGCTAGGAATGGCAGTGTCCAATTCGCTATCCAGTATTGTAGTGAGCATCGTTACTAAGCTAACCTCAA
>BPVZ01000074.1:684666-699069 GCA_020521535.1 Rubroshorea leprosula | reverse complement strand
TGATGAATGATTGGCATTGTTCTTTCTACTTGCAATGTTTTATTTTTGATTTAGATTTCATGTTTGAAAACAAGCGAAGTCTCTTTGTGATGGCTCTGGAGCCAATACCAAAGCTCTAGATCTTGAGCCTCGTGTCTCTTGTGACATATTTTTTTCTAGCCTGGCTCTATTAAAGATGAAAATCTTAAAGCTTACTGTTGCTTATGAGTGATGTCAAACTAATCAAACTGGCCCACTATTTGCCCGATGCAATAAGCTGCCGATTATTCTTGTTTCTGACTTCCACCACCACTAAGGTAAGTCTTCCCCTATTCCCTGCAACCTTTGCCTCTATATCTCCACTTCATCCTGCCATATATAAAATCAACTTTATTACCAGACTGTATGTGTATCCAAAAAGATGTTCACCAATTTGAAGAATACTATACCGACTTGAATCTTGGCAGTTGAAATAGTGCAATCAAGGGTGACGTTGATATGGCCAACTGTGGTGGTGTGTATGGCAGCGTTTCCTACACAGTCAATTAAGTTCGTCATAGCTCCAACGTGCCAATTCCCACCTGAATCCTGCAGGGTACCCACCACCAATTAAAACTCAACAGGAAAGTGATTGAATGAATAACAAAACAAAAAAAAAGAAGAAAAAGGGTGGGCAATTGAGGATTACCGAAGCTAGTCTTGTTACGATGAAATTACAGCGGATGAGTCCCTTATGGACGTTGACAATCTGCAGCCCTTCCATGGTTATTGCTTCCAGCTTACTAGTGATGTTGCCCTTTGATACATTCTTCAGCCATTCCAGGGGGTCTACCGGGACTTATTTTCTACCATCGGATCCTTCCTCTCCTCCAAGGTCCACCCTTACATCTTGTTTTATATTTATTAGTAGTAATTTAGGACTTATAGGAGGCATGCTTCATGCATCTTAATGGATGCCTTGAAGTTATACCTTTTCCCTAATGTGACCTTAATTAAATAAAAATAAAAAATATTTTAAAGTTAGGTTCAACTTATCTTATTTGACTATATTATAAAAATTGTTAAAATTTTCAATAAATTCTAAATAAATATTTAATTAACTTTTAAAATCTTCAATAAATGCTTAATAAGCCTTTTAAAATTTTTATAAAATATCAAATAAGTATCTAATTGGCCTTTTAAAGTCCAAACTCAATTATACTTTTTCTCTTGAGTGTGAGTATCACGCTCTAGACTGTAAAGTGGAATAGATGCCATATACGTGTGACTGGGATCCACAAATGCACAAAGCTTAGAACAAGTTAATTTATTATACAAGGCCAAAACAAATAATTTAAAGACTAATGATATCTCAAATATTATATTATTAAAAATCAAATCACATCTAAATAAATATTATTAAGTCAAATTATGCAATAATTGAAAATTAGGTCCTTCAACTTTTTAATACTAACAAATAAGTTTGTAAACTAATCTAAACCTCAACTAAGTCCAAATCAAGTCTAATATAAAACCATCACACACCCTAATCCCCAAGGTCTCTAACATCGTTACCTAAAATGGTGGATACAAAAAATGTAAGATATAATTCCAATAAGTATTCAATTCTCCTTTTTATTTTTAATTAAGCTTCTTAACAAGTATAAATCAGGTATCAAGTAAAACGGGTATAAGTATAGCCATGAAATATACGTCTCCTCTACAAGCCATGGCCAACACTTATAAATATCCCATTAACTGGCACAAGATTACTAGTGTATAATCACACTAGTAGGGTAATGTATAACAATAGTGAATTGGTTCTACAAATAACATGTTGACATGTGTCAGCTTTTATAAACCTCCCACTAGAGGGCACAAGTATAACATGACTATATTAGAGACTAAAATAGGCTAACAACTATATATCAAGTAAACATGCTTATTTCAAGAAAACAAGAATCCCATGCATCAAGTAGCATATGTCAAGAAATTTCCATTAATTGGCATTGCTTAAACAAATAAAATCCATCTAAAATTAAAAAAAGATTTAATCTGTTGAACTCCAAGTGATTTTGATGATAACAAAACCTCTCAAGTTATTTAATGAATTTGAGTTCAAGTGTGCAATTTAAAAACTTTAAAATGTAACAAAGAAAAATCTAAAAAACTGTAGAATCAACATGGAGAGTCGAATATATAACTCTATATTCGACTCTTGTCGCAAGAAGATTTGATTCTTGTATTAGAGTTTCAACTCTAAAGCTGAAAATGGAGTAAAAGTTCAACTAGAGGAAGAGTTAACCCTTCGAAAGTAAATTTGACTCTTCAACTTGCTATATTTGACTCTTGAAGGGGCACGATTCAACTCCAGATTTTGGAGAGTTCAGAACCTTTGCGTGCAGGGCAAGACCAAATCTTCATTTGAAGATTTGACTCTTGAAGGTTGAAATTTGACTCTCCTATCTAAGATTCAATTCCTGGACTACATGATGCAAATTAGTCTAAGTCCTAGAATTTCTAAAATATCAACTCTCAACTTGAAGAATCGAATCTAAGCTTTAAAGATTTAGCTCTAAGACTCCATATTTGACTCTTGTATAGTAACGATTAGTTTTTCAGATTTGATGAATTTGTAAAGCATTTAATGTTACCCAAAATTCTTAAATGGCTATTTTAACCTTAAGGAAGATAAATAGGGTTGGTGAACACATTTATTAGACACTTTATTGAAGATTTTCAACAGCCCACTTGAGCTTACTCGAGAAAACATTTAATTTCTTGTATTTTCACTTGGCATATTTTACCATTGAGTGATCTTGTCTTTTAATTCTTTAGTCTTACTCTATGAGTGATTGTGTAGTGAGGATTGTTGGGATAGATTGAAAGGGACGAGATTGTGAGAAACCCACTTTCTTGTAAAAGGATTGGGTAACTTATTGAAGCTACTCTTGAGTACTACTGGAGAGTGTGTAGGAAATCTATAGTGAGTAAAGCTAAGGTAGAGAATTTGGTGCCAAGTGATTGGACCAAATCTCTATAAAATCTTTGTGTAAGCTTTTCTCCATTTCTCTCATTTATTTTCATCTTATTATTGCAAAAAGGAAAAAAATTTTGCAGATTCTAATTCACCTCCTCTTAGACTATTCAACCAACATAATCATGATATTTAAATAAAAAAGGGGGTGTATCCCGCCACTATCTTAAAAATAGAAGGAATCATGCTTCAAAAATTATAATGTTAAAATTAGGGGTTTAATCGTACATTCACTTATCTCAAATAAGAATAGTTGCTAATTATGAGATTAGATCCTAAAATTAGGACAAACAAACAATCAATAACCTAAAATTTATATTGAATAATAATAAGCTAAAATATCCAGACTAAATGATAAAATTATAGATTTACCCTTAACCCCAATTTAATTTGATTAACGTTATATTTTAGGGAAATGATATATTTACACCCTTAACCAACATACTTAGTTGCACACATTCAGTTCAGTGGATAAAATATGATTTAATAGGATTTGTTGAATGTTAGAGACTTATCCCTTGCTTATTTGGGACTATTGTTCGGCATCCATTTGGTCCTTTGAAATTCCTTGCTCGTGGCTATTGTCTGGAACCCAATTGATCCTTCCAAATTCTATAGATTCCACATTCACCCATCCCAATTTGATGAAATCTTGTCGATTTCACTCCTCTGACCTCCATTTTCTTCAAAGCAGCCACACCAAGATTGAAACGGTGTTGATCACTAGTAATATGCCACAAATTAATAAAATTGCCACTGACCATGTTTTTGCCTCCATTCTGTCTTCACCTATGCGAAAAAGGCTAGGGTTGAGGCTCTTGAGTTTTGTGGGTTTTCTAATTTTATAGCTATTCTTGGGTTTTGAGTTTTTGGGCATTTAACTTCTAATGGAAATCTATAAAGGCTTGGGTTTCCTAAAAATGTTGTGGGCCCTTAGTTCAAAAGCGATCCTACTTGAGGCACCTTCCTTATCTTGTTGTTTCTCAAATCCATGGATGATGCAGAAGAATGCCTATGAGTTTCACATGGGTATTAGTAAATTCTTCTTTAGGTAAAAGCAACTACTTATGTTCTTGTTTTTAGTGGAAAAAGTTATGGCTCTTTAGGGCTTCAAAGCTCTTAAGCAAGATGTTTCCACCTTGGGTATTAGTAAACAGTTTTTTTTTTTTTTTTTTGCAAAGTTTTCACCTTGGGCTTCAAAGTTTTCATTAACTATAGAGAAGTTTTTTTCAAAGTGGAATAATATTGGGGGGTCTTGTTGGATTTTGTTTGGGACTACAAATAAGGAATAATTGGATGAATGGAAGTACAATTAAGTGTATTCACCTTATATCCTTAAATTGGCCTAAATATATTTTATATTTTTTATATGATGTGTCTCGCTAGATGTTGAATCAGTAGGTACATCTATCAGCATCTTGTATTTTATTAAAATTTCCCAATAGGCATTGACATGTATTTGTGTCTAGAATTTGGGGTGTTGACACTGTTGTGTCAACCCCTACATGAAAGACACAGGTGACAACCTCACAGATGAGTGTAGCCATACGATGCCATGGGTTCATTGCTAATTGAAAAGGTAATAATCCTAACCCTATATTTGGGTTGAGGAAAATGGAGGGGAAGGGAAAGTAATTACTCCTTCCCTCCCTTTCTCTTATTTGAATAAATAATTAAATTAAAAAAAATAAAATATTATGAATTATACAAATGAATGGTTGTTTCACCTTATGCATCCCACCTAGCATCTCCCATCTTCCATATTCACTTAACTTCGTTTATATCTTCATTAAACTACATTCATTGAATCACTGCATTCATGGAACTACTACATTCATGGAATCATCGCATTCATGGAACTACTATATTCATGGAACCATTAGATTCATAGAACCGACAACTTTATTCAATATTGTAATTAAGTTCCATTCATGAATCTAGTTAAGTTCATGCACTGAATTTATGTAATATTCATTCTCCTTTAGCTTATATATTGGTTGGCATTGTATGAAGAAGAAACAGAGAGAGATAGAAATGGAAGAATAGAAAGCACACTTCTAAAGCATTCTCATTTGCCATACTTTGTATTCTTTTCTTACCTCATTATCTTACCTTATCTTTATACATATTCTTACTTCATCATACTCATGTATCACTTATTTTATATTAAGTTATCATTACGACTTGGCTCTATGCAACTTGTCCTTGTGATCAATTTGAAGTAATGATATTTTTAAGGTAAGATTATTGAGATAAGACTTTGAGGTAAGATTTTTGTCTTTATCTCCTATTATTCTCAATATACTTTCATGATTATTCAAGTTTATATATTATACAAATAACTTTGAAATTTTTGTAGCTATTATAGAAAATCTAAAAAAATTTGAGTTTGTTGCCCTTGAGAAATTAGATTCCAAATATTTGCTATGAGCTCTTAAGACAATGATTCATTTTGTTACAATCAATTGTAAAAATTCAATTATAGAAGGGAATAGAGAATCCCATAAAAAAAGAGAAAATTTCCTTAAGCGAAAGCATCCTTGTAGGATTGTGTTAAAAGTATTTTTTCATCATCAAGTCCACAAACTAAAGGATGATATTTGATAATAAAAGACTCATTAGAATCTTGAAATAATTTGGAAGAAACGTATGATTACTGAAGAAGAAGAAGAAAATTCTTCCAAAAACTAGTTATGAATGGATTTATTTATTATTTGAGTACAAATCTGCCAAGATTTTGAATTATTTTATGTGGAAAAAATGATTTTGATGAAAATATTCTAGAGAAGATATTCTCTTCTATGCCGCAAATATGCTCCAATAGTAGCAATATCAAGAGGGCAATATTGATAGATATATGAAAGGTTACTATATTTTAATTTGTTGATGTTTTGATCATTAATTATAACCCAATAGTTTATTCCCATTCCATAAAGTGAACGTGATATTACATGATAGTTATGGGTGTGAATATGGTCATGATCATGGCCGCAGTACTACTTGATATCAATTTAAGATTATGGAAATATTGAAGAAAAATATGCAAATTGGAAGGATTTGCATAAGAAGCCAAATAAGAATTATGAAAGTGCTTCTTGTAAATGTGATAAGAAAAGTCACTTTACTTATTGTACATTTAAGCAATTAGCTAATTTTATCAAGTATTACGCAAAGGAAAAGAATAGTGCATAATTGAATTTCATTAGAAACATTATCATGATGGATATGAACTTGTGAAACTTGTAAAATATAATTTGTTATTAAAGTTGAATATCTCATATCGATTTGAAAATAATACTTCTCACTTAAGGATATATATCTTGAGATTGTGATCATTTACATTCTTGTATGATACACTATTAATGTGGAAATTATATGTGGATGGAGAATAAAGGAGAAAAAGATATCCCTATATATTATTATTGGTTATGAGACCAATGGCGCCTATTGGAATTTTGTATAGTATTCTTATTATACTATAAGGTATAATGGTGCTTAAATGAGTAAATATAATATGCACTCCTATTATATAATTATGATATGATGGTGCAAGTTGAAAAATGAATAATTATAAGGCACTTGAAAAAAGGGGGATGCCTTGATAGACATTCCTATTGTACTACAAGGTACAATAGTGTTTGAGTTGAAAATTCTTAAATACATAAATCTCCATGCAATGAGAAAAGAAAATGCTGATTAACTAGCTCAATTTAATATCGGAAACTATGGTATCAAAGTTCAAGCTCCATTTTTAGGAAGCTAGTTGTTGGCCCACTTGATAGAATCCAAAGTTCATGCCAGGTTTGCATGTAAGGGGGCATATTAAGTCATGTGATAGAACTTGACGTCCATACTAAGCTTACACATGAGGGGCATGTTGAGTGGGAAAATCCCATATTGAGAATATAACATATAAAACATTACTTGATGATACCATAAATTTTGAATTTTAAGAAAATGAGCTAGTGAATATTTCTGTAGATGTGATAAAAGAGAAAGTAAGAGAAAGAAATAATATATTATTTATATTAGTCAATAGTGCAATAACACTTGTCATTCTAAAAATCTTTTCTCAGTTACAATTAGTTCGAAGTAAGTTTAATATTTGATATTACAATTATAAGGCTACAAAAGAGCTTAAATTTTGTGAATGACAAAAGGCTCCAAAAGAGCTAGAATTTTATTACTTGGAAGAACAAAAAAAATTATTGATACATGTGAATATTTGTATCTCTAGTAGATTATATTAAAATCTACTAAATTTTTGAGATGCAAAAAGATGATGGTTTTCATATTGTGATAAGTATAAATTTTATACATTTTATACATTTTTTAATCTTAAGTTATAGTTTTTTGAGTTGTTTGATGAGGATTATTTTATTTGATTTTACATATGTTTAATTCTTTTTGCATTGGTAAGAATTAAATTGCAAGAAACTTAGAATTTTTAAGACCAAACTAAAGAAATTAGGACTAGGAAGATCAAAGTGTCAACTTGTTAAAAGATGTGGGAACCAAATAGTTTTACCAATGAAGAGTCAAAATCTACGTGAAAGGCCAAAATCTTGACATGGACTTTCTATTGAAAAATATAGTAACAGTCGACATCTTGTGTAGGCTGTCAACGCCTTGAGCAATAATTCAGTGCATCGTTTTGAGCTTTGAATGACTTAAATTGGGAATTTTGGGTCTTTTTGAGAAGAATATAGTGCTGCAATGGATTCTACAAAATTTTCCAAAATTTCTTCACTCAAATCTTCTCAAATCCTTTAAAGTCTACACAATCAAATGAAAGAAATCAAATATATGATATGGAGCATGCAAATTTTGCAAGAGGGGAAAGGACCCACAAGGTTTAGGAAAGAAGGGGCGAAACAAAAGAGGAGCAGCAGGATATTAAGGGGGATTTTTTCCCAGCAAGGAGGAAATCTAGTGTAAAGGGGGGATTCTTTAGCGGTGACATTGATCAATTTTGGGTTTTTCTTTACTTTTGTTGAGAATGAAATTTTCTTTCCAATTGATCTCTATACATTTAATTATAAATTAAATTATTTTTTCTAGGGATTTTCAAGTTTTTAGTTGAATTCAATTTCTATTTATTCTTTGTTCAAGTGATTATTCTATTTTGTATTTAATTCTCTTAGTTGAATTGATTACTCAATTAGTTGTGTTAGTAGCTGGCATTGATCTTGAAAAAGAGAGTGTTGGAGTTAAGTTCTTGAATAAAACAATATGGTTGCATGAGATAGGAATATATTCATAATATTTATGCAGTTTCAAAAGAAAAATCATAAGGCTTAATAATTGTAATATACCAAAATTTTGTGATATTTTAGCATGTAAGTAAGGGTTTTTGTGAGAAAAATATTGTTTTGGGGCTTAATAACTGAAATTTCAAAGTTCAGGGACTTAAAAGAGGAAAATTAGGATAAGGATCGGGCTCATTTTTTTTCTTTTTCTTCCTAGCTACTGCGCGTTTTGCTCTCTTCCTCTTTACCTTGCAGCTCCCGAAAGCCTCCAAGCTGCCGACTTCCATTCTTGGAAAAAAAAAAAATCGGTAAAAGCTTGGATTTTTCTTTTCTTTTCTTGCTCAATAACAAGCTTTAGGACTTAGAACTCTCTCTCTCAACCCAGAATTTCCAGATCTGCTCTGCTCTGTCTTCACCGTCTGCTGCTCTTGGTGTGGGTGAGAAATTTTCTGATTTTTGGGTAAGAAACAGCCACCAATTGCTCTGTTCTTCTTTGAATTGGCTTGGGTTAACACTGATTTCTCTTGGTTTCTCTAATTTTCGGTAGTTTCCCCTAAATTTTCTGCACTTCCCGTCGGCCTCCCCAAGCCACAGCTCTGGTTTTTGCTGGAATTCTGGTATGTTGACAGCCCCTCCAAGCCCCGAATTTGTCCATTTAATTACTGCCCTGTGTGTTCGAATTTTCTGCTGGAAATAGGGGAGAAATTTGACAGTAATTAGATCATGATTTAGCTTAATTCATGTAGAAAATTAGTTTATTTTGGCTGTTGTGATTTTGGAAAAAATCCAGTGGGATTAGCTATGGTTTTGCAAATTTTTGGAAGTTGCAGTTATTGCGTGATTACTGTTTACAGATACTGTTCACAGGTACTGTTCATAGATATTGTTCATGAACTAATGGCCAACAATTAACGGGGATTAAATGTTTAGTTTGTAATATAAGAATAAATTTGGAGATGTCCGACTATATGGAGACTAATAGAAATAGCATCGTGATTAGGGGTGATCCTAATAAAGTTTTCACTTTGAATTTGTGATAGTACAGTATTAATTATGGGGTATTTTGATTAGGTTCTTGAGTGTTCTGTCACCCGAGTACTTGGCTTGAGTTCCAGATTTGAGGTAAATAAATTATGGTAACGGCTCTTCAATTTCAAAACATATTTTAAATTGTTTTTGAGATGGTGGCAAGGTTTTAATTGATTTTATTGGTTTAAATTGATTTTATTAGCACCGAGCATGATTGATTTGAAAAGGAATTATTTTCATTTTCATTAAGTAGAGTATGCCCACTTGGAATTTACTGAACTACTTTGATGATTTGAGAATTTTTTGTAAAATATGATTTTCTGTTAAATCCATGCACACATGGAATTTTCTGGTTATTTCTGAAATTTAAGATTGATTCTGAATTACAGATTTTTCTATAAATCCTGCATGGTGTTGTCTTTGATATGGTCATGTTATCCGTGTGCCCGCTAGTGGGAGTAAACGCTAGCACATGTTGACATATTTACTGATATGACCGGTTTATTCTGTAATCCTGCCAATGGGATAATACATTGGTAATTTCTGACGCCTGTCACTAGGCGAATACATTGGTAATTTCTAATGCCTGCCACTGGGCGAATAAATTGGTAAATTTTTGACGCTTGCCAATGGGCAAACACATTGGTAATTTCTGACGCCTGCCAATGAGCAAACACATTGGTAATTTTTGACGCCTGCCAGTGGGTGTTAAACGCTGGCCATGACTTATAGATGAGATTGCTACTGAATTTTCTTCTGTATTAACGGTTTGTCATTGAACGCTTTGCTATTGAATTGAATCTTATTTTGTATTAACGGTTTATCATTGAACGTTTTGTTATGTTAAACTGTTTATTAGACATGCTAAAATTTTACTTATGGGCTATCCATATATTTACTTACTGAGATATTTTATCTCACCCAGTTTTCCTTGTCCACCATTTTAGGAAGTGAAGTCAAGGACGGGAAAAAATGAGGGGAGTGACAAGTTATAAGGCTAGCCATCTTCTAAATTGAACATAAATTTTAGATATAAATCGTGATCTTATAAACTAGACTTTATTTGGAGATTGTATGATATCAGAGTAAATTTTATAATTTTATCTTCAGATTTTTTGTGGTATTAGATTGTAGTATGATAAGTTTCGGGCCTTGTGCATTTGTGGGATCCATTTGTGGGATCCGTTCACGAGTGCACGACGTTTGTTACGCCTCGGATTTGGGTTCTGGGGCATGACAATAATGCTTCTACTTATTTGGTTTATGTAGAAATATAAAACTTGATAGTTTAGAAAACAAATTTTGCTAGATCTTGGGAAAGATTAATAATTTATATATAAATTTTTCTACTATCACTTGGAAATTGATAGATTGAGAGAGAATTCAATAAGAAAAGTTTCAAAAGGATTAGGTTGGTGAATTTTTGTCCCTGATTGTTTAGTAATTGGAATTTAATTTTGCAAATTAGTTTAGTTAGAATTTATTAAATCTTCATTTCTTCTTTTCAAATTTTGAACTTGTTAGATAAAATTAGAATTAGGAAAATGAGATGTAGACCCTTGGTTCAATACATTTTTTGACACTATTTCAGTTCAACTATTAAAAATATAATATAAATATAATTGATTCAACTGGTTCTTACATTGTGTGCATGATTATATCTTTAAACTTGTTTGCTTTTAATTTTATATTAAGAAATAATAATTTTTTAATAAGTGTATTGTGTAGTGTGTTGAATTGAGTATATACCAATCACTATCATTAGAATTAACATAACATTGGTACTTAGCAAAAGTTCTTTTTTTCTAGTCTTTAATTTCTGTAGGATGATATTCAAGTCATCATTATATTACTTGTTTGACAATAATGTACATTTACATTTAGTGTGAGGTTATATTACAAACAAGTTTTTGGCACTGTTGTTGGGGATTAAAATAATTAAACTTGCTAATATCAATAATAAGTGATTCTAATCTTAATCTAACTTTTTGTTTTGTTAGTTTTTATTTATTTATTTATTTTTCATTTTCAAGGCATTTTAGAAGTGTGCAAAACACTCAAGAAATGCTAAGTTGTTACTTCTTGACCCTAAAATTGAACACACTTTGAGTAGAAGAACAATGATACATGCACCTTGTAAAGTTACATACTAATGGATGGTGTGTAACGGAAACTGTTAGTTTTAATGGCACAAGTAACGAAAATTATTAATTTTAACAGCATAAGTAACAGAAATTATCAGTGTGTAACGAAGTGTGTAAATTTTTAGGGTGTCTGTACCATTTCCCTTAAGTAGAATTCCAACATAAATGAAGAACACAGCTCTAAAGGTAGTTATGGCAAACAATCAAGATTATAGGCCTGGTAAACAGGCGGGTTAGGTTGCGTTGGCTTTGGATTGGGTCAACTTGGGTGACGAGTTATACAGGTTGGGACATAAATAGGTCATGGGTTAGAAAAGGCCAACCCTATCTTGATCCTAGCAGGTTACAGGTCAACTTGTGGGTTTACCTTATTTTCATTCTTAACGATTATTTTTTTAAAATTTTATTATATACAAATAAAATTATAGGTATATAAATTTAATTAAAACTTAAAATTCTAAAGTACCATAACTCATTAACACTAAACACTTTATAGTTTTAATCACAGATATTTAAATTAAGAAAAAATCATAAAGTTATATATAACAGAAAGTTGATTAATAATATTAAATTTAAAGTAATTAAATTTCTTGGAAAATAAAGTTTGAATTTTGTAATCATTTTCTTGAAACATAATTTATCATGGAGTTTAAGCTTTTTTTTTTTTTACGATGAAATTGCTCTTCCAAAAACATCTTTCACTAAATCATTATGTTTATGTTTTAGCATCACATCTTCAATATCTTTAGTTACATTATCATTTAATTCATAATACTTGGTAATTAAATCAAATCTACATAATTTCTAGAGAGGGAATAAAAAATAATGATGAGCAAACACTCAAAATCAGTTCAAAACCATGTCAGTAATGGAGATGAAGTTGAAGAGTATGAATTAATGGAGAGAGTTACTAATAGAAAATTAATTAAGAATAATAAGTATAATATTTAAAAAAAATAAAAAAATAAAACAAATGACCTATCAACCTACGGTTGATCCGAACTAGACTCATGACTTGTATGGGTTGATATTACTACTTATTTACGAGTCATGGGTTGGAATATGTATACCCTAACTCATTTTTATGGGTTGGGTTAATGAGTTGGGTGGCTTTTTTACCACCCCTAATCAAGAACAATGATCCTTAAGAGACTTTGTAGTGCCTTTGGTGAATGACACAATTTCTAGAATTAGATGCCCTGTAGTTCAAACCAATAATGTTGAGATTAAAGTTGCTATTGATGACCACTTAAAATTTCAAATATTGAAATAACGAAAAATTAAGTGTGAAAAATGTGAAAATACGAAATCGTCACTTGTCCAAATTATAAGATAGGACTAGGGGTGACAAAAAGCCACCCAACCTATTAACCCGACCCTAACCCACCTCACAAAAAGAGTTAGGGTCTACATATCCCAACTTGTGACACATATATCAACCCATATGGTTCACAGGTTGTGTTCGAGTCAACTTGTGAGTTGACGAGTTGATTTATTTATTTATTTATTTTTGAAAATATTGTATTTATTAATCTTAATTAATTTTCCTATTAGTGACTCTCTCCATTGATTCATACTCCTCAACCTCCTCTCCATTACTCACATGGTTTAAACTTATTTTGAGTGTTAGCTCATCATTATTTTTTGTTCCTTCTCTAGAAATTATGTAAGTTTGATTTAATTACCATGTATCATGAATTAAATGATGATGTAACTAAAGATATTGAAGATATGATGTTATGCTAGAATATAAACATAATGATTCAATGAAAGATGTTCTTAGAAGAGCAATTTCATCGTAAAAAGATGCTTAAACTCCTTGATAAATTATGTTTCAAGATAATGATTGCAAAATTCAAACTTTATTTTCCAAGAAATTTAAATATTTTTAGTTTAATATTATTAATCAATTTACTGTTATATATAACTTTATGATTTTTTCTTAATTTAAATGTTTGTGGTGGAGACTATAAAGTGTTTAGTGTTAATAAGTTATGATGCTTTAGAATTTTAAATTTTAATTAGATTTAGATACCTATAATTTTATTTGTATATAATAAAATTTAAAAAATAATTGTAAAGAATAAAAATAAGGTAAACTAATAGGTTGACTCGCAATCCATTAGGGTCGAGATAAGGTTGGCCTTTTTCAACCCATGACCCATTTACGTCCTAACGCATTTAACTTGTCACCCAAGTTGACTTAAGCCCCAACTCGCCTGTTTGCCAAGTGTAGATGGGACAAGTCACCTAAAATATAATCTACACAAAGATCGGGGTCTAAGAGTATAGTTAGGAGTGAGAAAAAGCATACGTACACCTCATAATCTTTTGTATAAAACACGATTGTATACTTTAAAATAGGGATTTTAATTCAACTTATTTATCCTTTAGGTTTTAATTCAGGCTAAAAAGTAAATGGGTGAAATTGTAATATTTAAAAACCTTGAGGACTGAATTGGACAAAACATGCATGCACAATTGCAACAAATTAAAAGTTAAAGGACTGATTTGAAATTATTTAAAACTTATGGACCAAACTGCTTAATTGCAGAAAATTTTGAGTGAAATTAGAATTTAATAAAAGATAATTTTGATTGTTTAACTTCGATTTAAGAAAAAAAAAACAACTCAAAATTAGTTAGTCATGATTGTTAATTTAATTAAGTAGTTAATTTAACATTAATTAAAAATAATTAAAATTAATTAATTACACTCACTAGTCTTTAATTAAAATAATCAAGCAAAACCAATATAATTTACCTTAATTAAGTCGATAAAAACAATTAATTTATTTTAATTAAAATCAATTAGTTTTTAACATACACAACTAATTTCATAATCATTTTATTATGGGTGGTGATATAGAGAATCTTTTCAATTTATCTTTTTATATAATTTTTATATATTATTACAAATGTAAATATATTGCGTCTTAAAGAAATAAAAAAATTAATTATTTCTCAAATAAATAAGAAAACCTAAT
>BPVZ01000074.1:670715-683180 GCA_020521535.1 Rubroshorea leprosula | reverse complement strand
ATAATAATAATAATAATAAACTCATAAATCCAATTTGTGAATAGAACTCGAGAAAGAGAAAAGACGAGGAGCAGAACTCAGGCATCTTTGAAGACAACAAACCTAGATCTGGGTTTTTCTATTATAATTAAAATTGCAATTTCAATTCTCATCATTAAATTTCAACACTATTATAATCAAAATCATAGCAACCAAACTTGAAAAACCCTAATAAATTAGTTTGCAACTCCCTCAAGCACGTGTGACAAAGGAACACAAATCTCATTTTCTTTTGTTCTATGGCACTTCGAGCTCGTGAGGAGGTGTGGTTATGTCTCTTGGCTTCTAATTGCCTCAACCTCACATGAGGGAAAAGAGGGAAAGGGAGAGATGGAGATGATTGCAGAGGGGGTGACATTACTGGTGAGCTTTTTGAGTGAGGAGGTGAGGAAGCGATGGAGATGATTGCAAAAGGGGCAAAGAAGGAGATGGAGATGATTGTCTGAGGAGGCGAGGAGTAGGGGTTGGATTTTTGAGAGAAAAGACAAACAGCAGGGTTGGGTTTTAGAGAGGAAAACGATGTATATATATATGGGGAAAGTGAGCGTCAATCTTACCTCCAAAAAAAAAACATTGAAGTCGCAGACCAAACGGCGTTATTTTCCTCTAAAAAAACCCAGCTCTGCTGTTCGTCTTTTCTCTCAAAAATCAGCCCCTACTCCTCGCCTCCTCCAACAATCATCTCCATCTCCTTTTTTGCCCCTTTTGAAATCATCTCCATTGCCTCCTCACCTCCTCGACTCCACCCCTACAAAATACAATAAACCCCACAATCTCTCGCAGCCAAGAAGGTAACAAAAAATGAAAATGAAAATCCAATCTTCTAGTTGGAATAATATTGATAAGAGAATAAGAAAAGAATAAAGTATAACCAAAATCTATCTGAAAAATCAGAGGAAACGAGCAGGATTTAAAATAAATTAACAACCTAGATTTGGGTTTCCAAAATCTATATGGAAATGAGATGAAACGAAGAAAGCAACCATGGCTAGACAATTCAAAAACAAACCTAGAAAAGAAAATAAATGTTGCAACATCTTTGAAGACAACAGACCCAAATCTTTGAAGCCTTGCCATGCCTTCCCCTCCAAAGTGTTGGTAGTACAATGGGGATGTTAAGAGGAAAAAAAAAAAAATTCAAAATTCAACATCAAACTGAACGAAACCGAGAGGCAAGACGAGCAACACAACATCAGAAACAATCAAAACCATCATTAATGAACCCATGCAAGAAAAACAAATTTAGTTCAAATCCCATTTGCAGTAATCTTTTCACAACACTAAAATTCAAATCGAAATTCTCGTTCTTGATAATGAAACAAACTTGAATTTCACATTAACGCCTTGTTTGGATAGAAAATAGTAAAGGGAAGGGAGGGGAATGGAGGAAAATAAAAGGAAATGGAGGGGGAGGAAAAGAAAGGGAAGAAAATAGAAGGAAATGATTTGTGTTAATTTTGTTTGGATAAATAAAAATAAGGAAAGGGAAGGGAAGAATTGTATTATTTTATGTTTGGATAATTAAAGTAAAAGGAAGGGAAGGGTGGGAAGGAAGGGAAGGGTTTAAATTAATTTTAAATTTACAAATTTACCCTTTAAGCTTATAATGGAGAAGGATATAATAAAAAAATTAAGGTTAATTTTGTAATTACATTTAACTTAATGTAAATATTCACTTAAATCCCTTCCAAACCCCTCAAATCGGGCGGATTATAAATCTACAGATTTGAGGGGAGTTGAAGGAAGTCCGAATCAGTCCATCTCCCTCTCCTTTTGCTTTTTTGGAAACCCAAATAGTAGGAAGGAGACAACCTCCCTCACTCCCCCTCCCTTGCCATCCGTCCCCATCCCTTCCCCAAAACGCACAAGTATATTTCAATCCATAATCAAATGCAGCCAAGAAAACAACAACAACAACAACATAATAATAATAATAAACTCATAAATCCAATTTGTGAACAGAATTCGAGAAAGAGAAAAGACGATGAACAGATTGATACCTAAGAAGCAAACCAATGCCAAAAACAGATCTGCAGTTTATCGGTACAGATGTCGACCTCCTCCCTTTACTCTTCTACCTTCCCACAGCAAAATAACAAAGCCCTCCCTCTTGGTCGCCAAAATCTCACCGAAAGCATGCTGGAAATCACCCCTTTTCTCTCCCTCTGTCTACCGTTGCTATTTCTGCAGAAATCACCGAAAGCACAAGCTGGAAATTTCTGAGATTTTTCTCCCTTTTGTCGGCTGTTACAGAGAAGAAATACAAGAGGTTTTCTGTGGTTTTGAGTAGAGGGAGTGGCTGATTAGTGGTGAACAGAAAGATGATCGGCGAAGATGATGACCAAATGAGATGAAACTTGGAGAAAAGAAAAATTTTTCTGTGTGTGGCGGCCTCCTCATTTTTTTTCGAAATCTCCCTGATGCTTGTCTGCGGCTGCCGTTCTCCTTCAAAATGCTCCCCCCTTTTCAGCATAAAAGATGATTTATATATGGTGATGAAACGCACCGGCAGGTTAGAATTGGAGTCATGTTTTTGGGTTGCAAGCCTTCTCCTCCACTTTTCATGTGGGCTGAATTCTTGGGCTTCATTTTTAGTGTGGGCTAACCGAATTTACATCTCATTTCCTATTTCCCTCTTTTATTATTATTATATTATTTTTTTGTTTTTCTGTTTCTTTCTCTTTTTTTAGATTTTTTTTCTTTTTCTTTTTTCTTGTTTTTTAAAATCCTTTTTCCATTCTCCATTTCTTCATATCTTTACCTTAATGCTTCTTCATGAGAATAAGTTCTTATCACAAAAAATTAAACACATTAAAACATATAAAATGTAATTTTAAATATTATAAAAATTTTATTCATTATATTGATTCTATATTTTTATTGTCAAAATTTAAGTTATAATAGCTCCTATTATTCAAATGATTCAAACCACAGTCCAGTTTTGTGGGTTGACAAATGAAAACCCAATTACAAATTTAACAAACTTTCTAATGATATGTGATACTTTTTGTATCCCAAACAATCTCTTTAACATGTAGTGAGTAAGACGGTGTGCCACTTACTATGCTCAAAATAAGAAAAGATTTCTTTGATGACTTTTTCTTCTTTCCAAGCATGAAACTCAGTTGTGAGTTGATGGAAGAACGTTGTAGACTACGCCTTAATGATTAGATGATTGATAGAAACAAGGGATGAACTTTCTATACTAAATGGGTTATACAACAAAATGCCTTGATATGACTCTAAGGACTCCTTCAAACTAATGCAATCAAGAAAAGCTAAGACTACAAGAAAAGTAAATGAACACCGAACTACTAAAAATCTAAATGAATTTTAAATATACAAGTTGAATTGAAATAGAGCTCTAAAAAGGAAATCTAAATGTAGAAAAAATAAATTAAGTTAAAGTAAATGAAATTGGAAACATGGAAAATCTACTGACAACATGAAATATAAATTAATAGAAATGGAACAAAACATGAAATTAAATATCGACATCACTTAATTAAATTAAAAGAAATTAGAAAAACAATAAAGGAAAAGAAGCAATTTGATTACAAAGAAATATCACCACTGAAGGCAACGAATCTTACCATTACAAAACGAACAAAAGGGAGATTGAATTTCTTCCCTAGAGAATTGCAACTAATTTTTGGGATTTCTAAAGGGAAAGACATTAAACTAAAGTTGAAGCATAGAGCTAAAACTAAACTAAAGGGCTTGAAACTAAGATGAATCTGAGCATAAAAAGAAATTATGTTGAGCTTGTTGGGTGAGAAATAGGTTTGTCTTGTTTTGTTTCTTTTCTGCGTACTTATAGTAGTAAACACCCCTTGGTAGCATGCTTGGAGATCTATGCTAGCATCTTGCAAACCAATGGCAGCATGAAATTTGTAACAAATCGATTAATCTATTGGTGTTGCCGATTATGCTCTCGGAAGTTTGCAACAAGCGAATGGCTTTGTTGACGCTGTGGAAATAACTGCTGAATCTTATCTGCAAAGATCTACATCAACAACTTTTCAACAAAAAAAATTTCTTCCAACATGGATGGCACGTGACACCATTCTATTTGTTGCAAAATTAGGTGTAAATACTTTTAAATAAAATGGAGTCTCAGATGATGCAATTTGGTTTAGGTTTTTTCCTTTTTCACTCAAGGACAAAAGTAAGGAGTGGCTCAATTCTTTGGTGATAGGGAGCATAACAACATGGAATGTTCTTATGCAGAAATTCTTGGCTAAATTCTTTCCAGCTACAAGGATTGCAAAACTTAGTAATGACATCACTCAATTCTGTCAACATGAACTGGAAACTTTGTGTGAGGCTTAAGAGAGGTACAAGGACTTATTACATAGATGTCATCATTATGGAATTCTAGACTAGCTACAAATTCAAACTTTTTATAATGGGTTGAATGGGCAAACCAGGATCATTGTGAATGTAGCCTCAGGAGGGGCTTTAATGGCAAAAACATTAGATGATACTTGTGCACTCATAGAGGAAATGGCAGAAAATGTGTATCAATGGACAAATGAAAGAGCTAATAAAAAGAAAGTGGTTGAGATTTATGAAGTGGAGCCATTATTTGCTTTAACTTCTCAAGTAGTAGCATTATCTTAACAAATTGTCAGATGAACATTCATTCTTGGTGTAGTTCACCTACAGCTTCTGATTCACGTGGAGGAGCTCATGTAACTACAAAATGCAATTCAAAAAATGCTGGATTTAATGAGCAAGCTCAGTTGGTATCTCATATTAGACCACCTTTTTGACCAAACACCAACAATCTTAGTTCTAATTCTTACAATCTAGGTTGGCATAATCGTCCTAATTTTTCTTGGAAAAATAATCATAATGTTTTACAACTATAATCTTATCAAGCCACACTAGGATTTAATTGACAAGTAGAGAGTAAACTGCCAGTTAAGGAGACTTTAACTCAGTACATGATTAAGAATGATGCAACTATACAACACCTTCTTCAAATCACCTAGGACTTGGTGACATCAAATTGTAACTTGGCTAGTTCTCAAAAAATGTAGAGATGCATATGGGGCAACTAGCTAATATGTCAATTCTAGACCACCAGGTAATTTTCCTAACACAGCAAAGGTGAATCTTAAAGAGTAATATAAGGCAATAACTTTAAGTGGCAAACAAGTTAAGCAACTAGTTCAACTAAGGCAAGAGGGTACTTTTGTCACTTTCTAATCAGTAGCAAGATTGTGGAACTTAACTTGATGTACATCCAGAACTAGCTAAGGAAGGAAAATCCAAACTATTTCTAGACAACCCTATTTTGTGTGCTCCTTCTAGTCCATATCTATAAAGATTATAGAAGCAAAAGATGGAGAATAAATTTTTGAAGTTCTGTGGAGTCTTTAAGAGACTCCATATCTACATTCCTTTTGTTGAAGCTCTAGAACGAATACCAAAGTACACAAAATTTATGAAGGAGATTCTTTCCAAAAAGGGGAAATTTGGAGAATTTAAGATAGTGAAGTTGGTTGGAGAATGCAATGTAATTCTCTAAAAGAAATTGCCTTAGAAAGTGATAGACCCTGGTAGTTTCACTATACCTTGTACCATAGGGAATTCTTTTTTCCAAAGAGCTTTATGTGATCTTCGTTCTAGTGTCAATTTGATGCCATTGTCTGTTCATATGAAATTGGGTATGGGAGAAGCCAAGCCTATTACAGTGTCACTACAATTGGCTGACCAATCTGTTAAGCATCCACAAGGAATTGTGGAGGATGTATTAGTGAAGGTGGATAAATTTTTTTTCCTAGCTAATTTTATTTTGCTAGATATGAAGAATGATGAAGACATTCCCATCATACTTAGCAGAGCATTTTTGGCTACTAGAATGATTTTAATTGATGTACGAAAGGGAGAATTGGTTTTGAGATGTTAGGATGAGAAAATTACCTTTAATATTTTTAGAGCAATGAGCCACCCATCAGAAATTGATCATTGGATGCAAATTGACACCATTGAAGAAGTTGTTCAAGAAGTCTTTGACATGCAACTTGTGCAAGATCCACTAGAAGCTTGCCTTGTCCAATTATCAACTACAGAAAATTCAAAAGCTCAAGAATATGGAAGGTATTTAGAAGCTATAGCTGTTGTTTCTTCAAATCTAGTTTGTGAAAACTTAATTCCATAAACTATAACAATTGCACCCTCCATTGAAGAACCACCAAAGCTAGAATTGAAACCATTGCCCTCTCATTTATGTTATGCATTTTTGGGTGAGAACTCTACATATCCAGTAATTATTTTTGCATCTTTGTCTAAATTAGAGGAAGAAAAGTTGTTGTGTGTGTTGAGAGAACATAAGACAGCTTTGGCATGGACTATTTCTGATGTTAAAGGCATGAACCCCTCTATATGCATACATCAAATTTTGATGGAAGATAGCTACAAGCCAAGTGTGGAACCACAAAGAAGGTTGAACCCGATTATAAAAGATGTGGTAAAAAAAGAGGTAATGAAATTGCTAGATGCTGGAATTATCTTTCCCATTTTTGATGGTTCATGGGTGAGTCTAGTCCAAGTAGTTCCAAAGAAGGGTGGTACGATTGTGGTGCAAAATGAAAACAATGAGCTTATCCCAACTAGAATAGTGACTAGCTGGAGAATATGCATTGAACATAGAAAGTTAAATCAA
The DNA here is from genome assembly GCA_020521535.1 of Rubroshorea leprosula. Lineage (NCBI taxonomy): Eukaryota > Viridiplantae > Streptophyta > Magnoliopsida > Malvales > Dipterocarpaceae > Rubroshorea > Rubroshorea leprosula. The sequence goes on along the minus strand of BPVZ01000074.1, from coordinate 676,468 downwards.
GTAAGTAGAAAAGATCATTTTCCTCTCCTTTCATTGCTTAGATGCTTGATAGGCTTGCTAGGCATGCTTGTTATTGCTTTTTGGATGGGTACTCAGGCTATAATCAAATTGTCATTGCTCTTGAAGATCAAGAAAAGACAACGTTCACTTGTCCTTATGGCACATTTACTTTTCAAAAAATTCTATTTGGTTTATGTAATGCACTAGTAACTTTTCAACGATGCATGGTGGCCATTTTCTTTGATATGATAGGAAAATTCATAGAGGCAGCTTCTTAGTTTTTGGTTCTTCTTTTGATGAATGCATGAGGAATTTGGCTCTAATTTTAGAAAGATGTGAGGAGACAAATCTGGTTCTAAACTGGGAAAAATGTTGCTTCATGGTAAAAGGTGTTGTTCTTGGGTGTAAAGCTTTTGAAAGAGGACTTGAAGTTAATAAATCCAAGATTTAGTGCAATGTAGAAGCTGTTGCCCCCACCATCAATAAAAGGAGTAAAGAGTTTTTTGGGACATGCTAGTTTTTATAGAAGATTTATGTTGAACTTTTCCCAAATTGTCAAACCATTATGCAATTTGCTTGAGAAGGATGCCCTATTTTAGTTCAATGAAGAATATTTGCAAGCTTTTCAATTGTTGAAAGAAAAATTGGTCTTGGCACCTATTATAGTTACACCTGATTAGGATCTTCCATTTGAATTGATGTGTCATGCTAGTGATTATGCTATTGGAGCAATCTTAGGACGATGAAAGAACAAAATCTTCCACACAATTGACTATGCAAGCAAAACATTAAATGAGGTTCAAGTTAACTATGTTACCACTAATGAGCTAAATTTACTCTAGCAAGAATACTAGTCGATTAAAGTAATATAATGATGAAAAAAAAGTATTGTCCCTTAGAGATTGTAGATTAATTAAGTACCAAAATTAACTAATTCTAATATCATTTGAACAATTGAAATTAAATGATTTGAATAAAGCAATTAACAAAAACAATTAAAGAAAAACAAAATTGATTTTGAGAGACACTAAGAGTTAAAATTCCAAGACATGCGATTTCACTATAATCAATTAGTATAGAATTTATATTAATATACTTCCAAGATATTTATTACTCATGTGACAGTGGGATTTCCTATCTTATTCAATATTTTCTCAAGTTATACCAAAACTATCTTCACCTATTAACCCACTATATCTTTATGAATTTAAATAGATAAATATGCATTATATTCTATGAAATTCCCTTGTTTATGTAGAAAATCAAGTCCACTTATCACTAATGCTACAAAATCATGTTGGTCTATCTTTTGCTTTCATTTAATTTATGGTATATATTACTAGAAGTTGTTGCATAAAATCTCCTCTTAGTCTCAATTATGCACACCAAATTAGTTTTAATGGTTGCTAATCAATAAAATGCATTAAGAACAATAATATGTACTTTACATAAAATAATAAACTTGAAAGTATAAAAATCATGAAATTCTATATCAAATTGACTAGGCTACATTGTAGCATTAGATGACTAAATTAGTTCATACTAATCATGATAAAGTCTGAGATTAAATTGATAAACCACAATTCTATATATAGAAAAAGGAAAAGTAAAGTGAAGGAGAGCAAAACCCAATTTTTGGTACACTGGAACCAATTTTGTACTGTTCACTAGTGTGCTCTTCCTCTTGTTCTTGATTAAAATCTCCTCAGTGGCTGTCTTTGTTTCCACCGTCACCCACATGGAGATCTGGCTTTGGTTTGTCTCCAAAACACCCTTGTTCTCTGTCGATTGTCTCTCTCGACTCCATTGACTCCTTTAGCATTTTATATCTCTGATCATGTCCCTTTATGAAAAGCCTAGTTCATTTTGAAAGCCCACATGTCCATTGTTGTGCACAACACGTGTATAGAAGAGAAAAAAAAAAAATCAATTTTAAGTTTTGGTCTTTAAATGGAGAAATTATGGAGTCAGACTTCATCTTTTTTGCTTTTATCATTTTAGCTCGTTTACTCTTGAGTTCTTCAATTTTACCCTTCACCTACAAAGAACAATGAAAATGATGTAAAACCAAATAAAATCACTCTAAGAAAATAGTAAAGACTCCAATTCATCACTAAAAAGTGGTGTTAAATTGTATAGAATATAGGCTTATCAACCACAAACAAAGAATTGTTGGTAGTTGTTTTTGCATTTGAGAAGTTTAGATCTTATTTAATTGGCACAAAAGTGACCGTCTATGTAGATCATGTTGCAATCAAGTATTTAATATCCAAGAAAGATGGCAAGCCAAGGTTGATTAGATGGATTTCGCTTCTTCAAGAATTTGATTTTGAAATTCAAGATAAAAAGGGATCTTAGAATCAAGTAGCTAACCATTTGTCAGGGTTTCATCATGAAAAATTAGGAAATGAGTTTCCAATCAATGATACTTTCCCTAATGAACAACTTTTACTTGTTTATACTTAAGAAATTCCTTGGTTTGCTGACTTTATTAATTATCTTATAGGTAACTATTTACCACCAGATTTATCAAGCCATAAAAGAAGAAATTTTTACATGATGTCAAGTATTATTTCTAGGATGAGCTATACCTGTACAAGCAATGCCCAAATCTATTGTTAAGAAGATGTGTGCCTAAGGAGGGATGTAGAGTGTCTTGATACATTCTCATTCAATGGTGTATGGTGGCCATTTTGGTGCAGCAAGAACAATGGCAAAGGTCTTGCAATCTGACCTCTATTGGTCTACACTATTTGATTATGCAAAAGAATTTGTCTCAAGGTGTGACCGTTGTCACCAAGTTGGTAATATCTCTTCTAGACATGAAATGCCTTTGTTTAACATTCTAACTCAAGAATATTCAATTCCTTAACACTAATTGAACCAACTCCTAAAAAGAATACTCTAATTTCTAAAAAAAAATGTATGTCATGCAAATATGAATGCAAACTAATGTAAGAATGTACACCTAAAAGTTATTCTCTCCCCCAAACTTAAATCAAAAATTGTTCTCAATGTAAAATAAAAGTAAAAGACAAGAGAAATTTCCCAGGTTTTGCACTTGAAAATTTAACTTCCAAAGTTGAGTTGTTTTCAATTGGAGACTTCAAGTATGTGAATATCCATAATCTTGTCCCCCAAACTTGTTCAATAACTTTGCCAAAATCAGAGAACAACAATTTATGCATTAACTTGAGCCACAAAGAGAAATTTTTTTTTTTAAAAAAAAATTTAAACTATTAAAATAAAAGAAAAAGAAATAAAAGCAAAAAATTTATGCTTGGGTTGCCTCCCAAGAAGTGCTTACTTTATAATCATTAGCTAGACTTTCTACTACTCCAAGGTGGTTTTAGGTTGGGTTGTAGGGCATGTCCTCTCATTTTCTTGAATCTTGGCTTTATTGGCCTAAAGTTGAATTCACCATAAGATTTTCTGCATTGATTTTTTTTGGTGGTGATTTTAGTTTAGGCCAAGAGAAGTGCCTTCCCAATTCTCCTAGGATTGTCCCCTTTGATTCTAAGTAAGATGAGAAGGTTTTTGAGCAATCTATGTGTTCTTTGATTGGGTCCTTTGCTTGAATAAGATAAATCTCAAATGGATTCTCATATGTGTTTTCTTGTAAAATCTTATCAACTATATCAATAACAAATAATTATTACAATCAAATTTGGTTAATGAAGACTTTCCATTGAACACTTCAAATGACATTGGAGCTTTTTCCTTTTCCTTTTGTTTAGTTTTTGCAGGTATGCTTTCCACTTCTCCAAGTTGTCCTTCAATCTCCAAGGGTAAAGTGTTTACCTCTTTTTCTTGATTTTTCATTGTTGCACTAGGTAACTCACCTCGTATTTATTCAGTAACTAAGTTGAGCAATGACTTGATTGAACCTCCAAATTTCTATCCAAACATGTCTCCTCTTCTTGAGCTTGAAACCTTGATTGTGGCTCCAATATATCTTTATTATTCCAAGAGGAGTTTGAATAATTTATCCAATCAAAGTTGCATGTGCTGGAATAAGAATTACACTATTGGCTATAAAAATCATAATAAAAATTAGCATGTGTGTTAGATTGTTTAAAATAGCAATTAGAACTAAAATGTTCTAATTCACACCATTGACAAGTGGGATTAAATTGTTTTATTATAGCCTTCTTTAATTTTAACTTTTCAATGACTACTTGAAGTTGTTCAAGTTCATCATCATCAAGTTTTGCTTCCCAACTAATAGTTATTGCTTCAACTTGTGCCCTTAACTCTGAAGCAAGACATTGATAATTCATGTCAGTGTCTATGACAACTCATTTTATAGTTAGACCTACAAAAACAAAAACAAAAGAAATAGAAAAAATCAAAGTAAAGAAATAAAAGAAAAAAAAACTTTCAAATTAAATCTAGAATTAATCAATTTCGATATTAATTAAATTCAACAATTTTTTTACTGTTATTTTTAATTTTGATGATTTAAAAACCAAATTGGAATATTTACTCATTTGGATTGAAAGTTAATTGTGAATATATGATTTATTAATTGTCAAATATTTAATTTGAATGTGTTTCCTTTTTAGAGTAAGTCCATTTAATTGTATGATTATGTTTCCTTTATTGTTGGGGAACCAAAAACGAAAAGTGCATTTTACCGTATAATTATGGTTTTTGAAGTATTTATGCAGAATATCCTCCAACAGTAAAAAGCATTGATTTAGCATTCTCAAGCTATAAGAACCAGATCTGGAAGAGTAGAGAAGAAGATGAATAGAGCCCTCAATTTGAAAAACCAAGAGTGTTTAACTTTCTATCGTGTGCTTTGAAGAATTCACTTCCTTTTCTTGTTCTCTTTCATTGTAACAAGTGAGAGAGGGATTGGGAAAACCTTGTTAAATCTAAGAATCCATCCTTGAGGTATAGGATGGGTTGAGAGATTTGTAACAAAGGATTTAGATGGTTGATAGCACCAGCAAACTATTGTAATCGGTTTCACTAGCACCCATTGAAGCTAGTGTTAGTAGATTAAATCTCGAGTGTAGGAAATTCGAGGACTGGACGTAGGCACCAAAGAGGGTGATGAACTAGGATAAATCGAAGTGTTTGATATTTCTTACCCTACTCTTTTAATTCTTGCAATTTAGTTTACAATAGCTTATTGATTGCTTGTGCTTGATCATTTCGTTATTTAAAAATTGCATAAGGTTTTTGAAAACCAATTCACCCCCTCTCTTGGGTTGCCATCTAGGCCAACATTTACAATGACGCCAAAAACTTGATGTACTAAAATCACTTTAGCAAGTATACTAGGTAGTCCAAGTAATATAATGATGAGAAGAACGTCGAACCTGCAAGGATTGTGATTAACTAAGTACAAAAAATAATTAATTTAAATTTATTTGAACAATCAAAAAAGAAGAAACTTTAATTAAAAATAATAAAATAATAAAATAACAATTAAAATAAAACTAATCAAGATATAAGGTATTGATGTGCTAAAATCACTCTAACAAGTGTATTAGCTGCTTCAAGTAATATAATGATAAATAGAGTGTCCAACCCACAAGAATTGTGATTAACTAAATACCAAAATAATTAATCTAAATTTATTTCAATAATAAAAAAAGAATAAACTTTAATTAAAAATAATTACAAAATAACAGTTAAAATAAAACTAATAAAGATATAAGGTACTAAGGCATTGACTTCACCATAATCAATCAATATAAATTCTAAATTAATATACTTCCAAACCAATTTTTTGAGTGTCA
>BPVZ01000074.1:660256-670615 GCA_020521535.1 Rubroshorea leprosula | reverse complement strand
TTTTTTTTTTTTTTCTAGCCACACAACACATTCTTCCCAAAGCTATCACTTGTTTTTTGATGTGAATACTAATATTTGTGACGAAAGCTCCTGATCACTCAACAAGTCATAAACTCAAAGTGCTTTGCATACTCATATTTCAAGTCACTGTTTGGTGTGAAAGTTGATATGGATCTCATGCCTAAGCCCCAGTTACTAAACAACTAGAAACATTGGAGTAGAAATTAACCAACTTTTTTGTGTGTTGGCTTCTTTTTTTCTCTTTCTTTTTTTTTTTCTAATTTTGTTTATTCTTTTATGTGCTTTTTAGGTGCTAATAAGTCTTCTATCTAAACTTCTCACTACAAACTTGTGCTTAAGTAGAATAGAATACTCATGAACTTAAACTTTATCACGATGGTGCTATTTTTTAGATTTTGTATCTCTTTTAAGATTTGAAGATTTTACCAATTTTTGAATTTCCAACTCAAGAATATCCAATTCCTTGACACTAATTGGACCAACTCTTAAAAAAATAATTACCCTAATTTCTAAAAAGAAAAAAAAGAGGATGTCAAGCAAATATGAATGCAAACTAATGTAAGAATGGACACCTAAAAGTTATTCTCTCCCCCAAATTTAAATCAAACATTGTCCTCAATATAAAATAAAAGTAAAAGAAAAGAGAAAGTTCCCAAGTGTTGCACTTAAAAATTTAATTTTTGAAGTTGAGTTCTTTTCAATTTGAAACTTCAAGCATGTGAATTTCCATAATGTTGTCCCTCAAACTTGTTCAATGCCTTGGCCAAATTCAAAGAACAACAATTTATGCATTAAACTGCACCATAAAGAGAAAAAACTAATAGTAAAGAAATCTAAACTATTAAAATAAAGACAAAGAAAACAAGAAAATAAAAATTTATACTTGGGTTGCTTTCCAAGAAGCGCTTAATTTGTAGTCATTAGCTAGACTTTCTACCACTCCAAGGTGGTTTTGGATCAAGTTGTAAAGCATGTCCTCTCATTTTCTTAAATCTTGGCTTTCTTGCTCTTTAGTCAAATCCACCATAAAATTTTCTCCAATTACTATTCTATGGTGGTTTGGGTTTAGGCCAAGAGATGTGCCTTCTCAATTCTTCTAGGATTCCCCCCTTTGATTCCAAGGAAGATGAGGATGTGTTCAAGCAATTTATGTATTCTTTGATTGGGTTCTTTTCTTGAATAAGATAAATCTCAAATGGATCCTCATAAGTATTTTCTTGTAAAATCTCATCAACCATATCAATAACAAAATAATCATTCAAATTAGATTTGGTTAATGGAGACTCCCCATTGAACACTTCAAATGACACTCGAGCTTTGTCCTCTTCTTCTCTAGGGGCATCCTCTTGTTTAGTTTTTGCATGTATGCTTTCCACTTCTCCAAGCTATCTTTCAATCTCCAAGGTTAAAGTGTTTACCTCTTCTTTTTGATTGGTCATTTTTGCACTAGGTAACTCACCTTGTATTTCTTTAGCAACTAAGTTGAGTGAATAGTTTGATTGAACCTCCAAAATTTTATCTAAATATGTCTCCTCTTCTTAAGCTTGAAGCCTTGATTGTGGCTCCAATATATCTTCACTATCCCACAAGGAGTTTGGATAATTTATCAAATCGAAGTTGCATGTATTGGGATAATAATTGCATTGCTGGCTATTAAAATCACAAGAAAAATCAGCATGTTTGTTCGATGGTTTAAAATAGCAATCAAAACTAAAATGCTATAATTTGCATCATCGACAAGTAATATTAAATTGTTTTATTATAGCCTTCTTTAATTCAAACCTTTCAATAAATGCTTGAAATCATTCAAGTTTATCAACATCAATTTCTGCTTCCCAATTGATAGTTATTGCTTCAATTTGTGCCCTTAACTCTGGAGCAAGACATTGATAATTCATATCAGTATCTATGACAACCTAATCCATAATTAGACCTATAAAAATAAAAATAAAAGAAATGAAAAAAAAATCAAAGTAAAGCAATAAAAGAAAAGAAAACGTTCAAATTAAATCTAGAATTAACCGACTTCGATATTAATTAAATCAACAATCCTTGGCGATGGTGCCAAGAATTGTTGTGCTAAAATCACTCTAACAAGTGTACTAGTCACTTTAAATAATATAATGATAAGTGGAGTGTTGAACTCACGAGAATTGTAATTAACTAAGTACCAAAATAATTAATCTAAATTTATTTGAACAATCGAAAAAAATAAACTTTAATTAAAAATAATAAAAAAATAACAATTAAAATAAAACTAATCAAGATACGAGGTACTAAGACATTGACCTCACCATAATCAATGAATATAAATTTTGGATTAATATACTTCCAAAACCAATTTGTTGAGTGTTACTGTATGTGAGTTGGATTTCCCTAAATTAATTAATTAGCTTTCTCAAGTCAAGTTAACCCTTCCCTTACTTTTCAAATTAATCATATCTTATCTAATTTTAAACAAACAGGTGAGCATTAAATTCTATGGAAATCTCTAACTTAAGAAGGGAGAGCTCTTAACTCTCTTCTCTTTTTCTACTACCACATGTGATACTAATTACCTCTTACTCTTATAGTTTAACACACGGTTTATATTATTATTAGTCTAATTTACGCAATTCTTTCTTAAGTTCATGCATAAATCACTAAATCAATTAAAAGGAAATCATGCTTTAAATGCATTAAGTTCAATAACATAAACTCATCATTCAATAACATAAACTTATCATGAAAATAACTTTAATTGAAAGCATAACATCACAAAATCTATAATAAATTGATTAGGTTACATCGTAGCCTTAGTAGAATAAATTAGTTTATAATAAAAATAATAAAACCTGAGATTATAGTTATGAACATTCAAATATCAAACAATAGATAAAAAGAATTTAAGGAAAAATAAAACCCAATTTGAGGAAGTTAAAATCCTTGATCTTTTATTGTTGATGAATTCTCTATCTTGATCTCCAAAAATGCCCAAAAGAAAGCTACCATTAGCCTCTAAAGCTCTCTCAATTCTAAATTTGGATGAATATTTATAGGATTTTAGAAACCCTAATTGGAATAGAAGTGGGATAGGATCCACACCCAAAATAATAAATTCGACATAGATTATTTGAAAATTGTGCAAGGGGTCAATACCTTCAACTAGGTACTGACACCTTTTGTTAAGCACAAATTGAAATCACCGTGTCTAAGGGATGGTAAAAGTTGGGAAAACTGTATTGTCCTGTTAGTATGTATTGAGTTTTCAAGAATCGATGCTAGGACTTGTACCAAATGGAACAAAAACCGGTACAAGAATGGTACCAATTAATATTTTGGGACGATATTTAGGTTCCAATTCAAAAATATTAAATACTGAGTATCGTATCAAATATTGTATATTATAATTAAATATTTTAAATATATTTATAAATTAATCCATTAAAAATTAAAATAATTAAATATTTCTAATTCAATTGTAAATACAAAACAATCCTCAAAACCCTTAATCTTTTTATTAGTCGTTCTACTTTCTACGATTCTACGTTGGCCGCATTCATCTACGATTTGCTCCTTTCTCCCCTACGATGACTCTACAATTGCGAGTAGGCCACGATGACGACTGGTGCTGCAACCCATGATCAAATATTGACCACCAGTAAGTCTAGAGTACAGGGAAAACGAGAGGTGAGGAGACAAGTTGGAGAAGATGAGAAAGTGAGACTATGAAAGAATCATATACCATGCCCCATCTCTATGATATTGCTTTGAGGCTTTGATTTTTGATATGTGTTTCATCTACCAAATTAGAAGGAAAAGCCAAAAGCCCCTGTCTTGCTCTTATCTTTGAAAAATGGGGCTTTTGTGAAGAAAGATGGAAGACTATGATTAAAGAAAAAGTAAGAGGGCAATAAATTATATAATTGCTTAAAAGAAGCCAAATGGGTCCATGTGCAAATGGCCTACCCCCTATGCAAATGCTTATATTTTTATTCATTTGACTTTGAAGATTCTCAAATTTAGAATTTTTTTTACTTGCCAAACTTTTAATGTCAGCATAATGGATATTTGTTCTATTTCCCTTTTTTTAGTTGGTTTATTTGCTTTTTTTCCTTTGAATTTTTCTATTTAGTTTCTACTTACTCTATTTGTCATGGATATTTGCTCTATTTCCCTCTTTTTAGTCAGTTTATTTATTTTTTTTTCTTTCAATTTTTCTGTTTAGTTTCTACTTCCTTTATTCAACAATTGACATGTTTTCTCTATTTTAAATATAGAATGCTATAAATGATGTCAACTTCAAGAATTCAGCTTAATAGTTACCCTTCTGAATTAGTAGAGGGAGCACCAAGAGGAGAACAATTGTCTAAATTTAATTCCTTGGTATATATATTTTGCATATTTATAAAGTTTCCTATGTTCCCTTCTTATCTTATGTACTATTAATTAATGTTTAAATTCTTGCAATATTTTTTAATGCTTAGACACCTCCACTATAATATGATTTGGAGGAAGAATTTGAAAGCTATGAGAAAAGGATGGAAGAAATGAAAAGGACCAAAGGAAAGCAAATGGAGGAAGATGACGAGGAATATAAAGAAGACTTATAAGAGGAGGACAAAGACAATGATCAAGAAGATGATGAGGAAGATGATATTAATGATAGTCTTGGTAAAAGTAGTGGGGGAATATTATTAGAGCTAAAGAAAGCACAACAAATAGAACTAAGAAAAGGGGAAGAGTTTGTTAGAAGAATCAACCTCTTAAGGTCACTCAACAATCTGAACCTCAAGGCACTCAATGGAAACCAAGAGGTAAAACTTCTAAAGTGTGGAAATACTGTGTGCTTTATTGGTCTTGATGGGAAACAAAAAGGGAGGTGTAAATAGTGTAGTGCTGTCATAAGAGTTTGTTCTTCAAAAAATGGGACTTTAGGCCTTAAGAAACACATAGCTAGATGCAAATTAAATCCAAAAAATTTGAAAAAAAAAAAAAACCACATTTGAAGTTGACAAAGTTTACAATTGTTGATGGAGGTGAAGCAGTGCATTTAGGGCGGTGGAAGTTTGATAAAGTGGTAGCTAGGAAGGCAATTGCTGTGATGATTATTTTAGATGAGTTACCTTTTAGTTTTGTTGAGAAAGAAGGATTTTTACTTTTTTGTGCAATATGTCTTCCACAACATTTTAAGCCTCCATCTAGGAGAACTATCACAAGAGATATCCTTGCTTTATATTGTGACCTTAGAGATGATTTGTCCAAATTCTTTAAGGATAGGAAGATGAGAGTCTCTTTAACTACAGATACTTGGACTTCACAAAATAAAATCTCTTATATGTCTCTCATTGCTCACTTTATTAGTGATTATTGGAATTTGCAAAAGAAAATATTGTGCTTTGTCCCTGTGGATAGTCATAAAAAGGAGGGCTTAGGGGATATGTTAGAGAGATGCTTAAGAAAGTGGGCTATTGATAGGGTCTATTGTATTACTATTGACAATGCTAGTGCAAATGATGTGTTGGTTAGGTCATTGAAAGAATGCCTTAACAAATGGGGGACTAGTGTGTTACGGGGTAAAGATTTGGATATGCGTTGTGTAGCACATGTTGCAAACTTAGTTGTCCATGATGGTATGAAATTATACAACAATTTTGTGGAATTGGTAAGAGCTTGTTGTACGTGGGTTAGGCAAAGCACTTTGAGGGTAAAAATTTTTGAGAAAACGATTGCATTTGAGGAGATTGATTTCAAAAAGAATGTGCCTTGATGTTCCCCATAGGTGAAACTCATTTTTTGATATGTTGCAAAGGGCTAAGAAGTATGAATAAGCATTTGAAAGGTAACATACAAATTACTAATTCCAAATAAATTTTTTATATTAATTTTCCACTGCTTTTTTTTTTTCTAAATTGGATTTTTAAAAAATTTTTAAATGTGAAATAGGCCCACAAGGTAAGAAAAAACATTCAGAGATCAATTGAGTGCTTCAAGTGCTCTTGGGATTCTAGACTTTGAGGATTGGGAAAACACTAGAAGATTAACTAGATTCCTTGAGCATTTCTATTTGTTTACTTTGAAGGTAAAATGTAATTTTAGTAAATGAGATTTTAAATAAACTCAATTTCTTATTTTGTGAAATTTTTTTGCCTTCATTGTGTTTTCAAGATTCTTGACTTTTCCTTCATCTAGAGTTACAAAACTCATTCTCTAATTTTAACATTTTAAGTTTGTATTTAAATTCAATTGTTGAAGTTGCTTTTAATTTTAACATTGTAAGATCTTTTTTCCTATTGGTGAGTGGCAGTTGGTATTGTACTATTAATTTATTATTGCATGAATTGTGTCATATTAATGCTCTTATAAAAAAATGGGAAACCTCCAAAGAGAATGACTTAGCTATTGTGACATGGAACATGAAGGAAAAGTTCACAAAATATAGGGGGGATCCAACAAAAATGAATAAGAACATTTTTTTTTTTTTTTTGTAGTGGTGTTGGATCCTAGTAAAAAAATGGGATATTAAAATTGCCTTCTTGGGGGTTTGTATCTAGAGCCGGAAGGCAAAGCAAAAGAATGTGGATGCTAGATTGAAGCTGAATTGAGGAAGCTATTTGATTTTTACAAGGTTGAAATAGAAAATTAGAATGAGAATTGTGGTAGTAATAGCACAAATGCCACATCTAGTTCTACTGGGGGGCAGGGGCTTGATTGAAGTAACCTTAATCACCTTGTTAGATCTAAACCAACTGGTGGGAATGGTCTTGGTGGTGTTGCAAGCTTAAAGGCAAATAAGAATAGCAATGTTTCTTCTTGCCAAAGTGAACCAAGAAATAAGAAAGGGATGAAGGATATTGAGAGATTCAAAAGATAGTTATCGGAGGCAACTCAAGAATAGAATGAGCAATTAGGGCTTGGCATCTACCTTAAAGATAAATTAGAAATCATGGAAAATGATGCTCAATTTTATGATGTTCTTTCATAGTAGGGGCTTAAGAGTGGGAGATTTCCTGTTCTTACAACAATGGCACAAGATATTTTAGCTATTCCAATTTCAATAGTGGCATCTCAATCAGCTTTCAACACAAGTGGTTGTGTGTTAGATGACTTTAGGAGTTCCTTAACTACTAAGATGGCACAAGCTCTACTAGGTGCACAAGATTGGCTTAGGCAAAAAAGAAAACATGTCAATATTACTCTTGATTGTGAGGATTTAGATGAACTAGAGGAAGCAAAAGTAGGTAAGTTTAATATTTTTAAAAGTAGATTGTCTACCATTTAAATTTTGATTTTAAAAATTATGTTATTTTAGTTAAATGTTATTATTAGATTTCATGGTTTGCATAATATAAGAAGAAGTTACGTTCATCACTTTTAGATGGTTGACATTTGTTGCTATACATATGAAGTTTTGGATTTGTTTTTTGGGTTGCTTGTTGTTGCAAATGTTGTTGGCTGTTGTTATAAATATTGCTTTTGGATTTGTTTTTTGGGTTGTTTGTTGCTGCAAATGCTGCTGGTTGTTGCTATAAATACTGTTGCTACTTATTTTGTTTCCCACAATTACAAAGTTGCATTAGGTGTTGAATTAATGACTTGTTTCATGGACAATGGATTTTTATATATTTTTGGCTTTGTCATGTTTACAACAATGTTGATTAAGGCGTTGGGAATAATTGTTTTTATCTATTATACCAGCTTTTTTTACATATAAAAAGATTCATTAAAGTAATTTTAGTAATGTTATGTTGCTAGTTTTAATAATTTTAAAAAGTAATTTAGCTAAATATAATTACAATAATACAGGTCGGTATTGTACCATTCCATTGGACCAATAGTAACTGGTACACATTAGGTCAATACTTGGTTTCTTTTTTTTTTTTAAATACCGAGTACCGATTCCCAAATAGTGTACCAGTTAAATGTATTTGTGTCAGTGCTTGGTACAAGACTAAAGAACCGAATATAATCGGTACAATACAAAATTGGTGTGGTATGATATGGTATTGTATTGATGCCCACCCCTAACTGTGTTGGGTTTTGGCCTTCTAAGCAATTTCTATTAATGGTAAAATGACAATTTTGGTCCCTAACTTTTGAACTTTGCATAACTTAATCCTCATCTTTTTGATCTCTATAATTTGCTCCTAAAAATTATGATTTCTTCCAATTAAGTCATTTCCTATACAAAGAATGAAAATTATGTAAAGTCAAGTAAAATCAAGTAAAATCCCATAAAACTCATACAAATATCAATAATACCAAGGTAAAAATTCCACATTAATATCTATATAAATTCAGCTTATTAAATTCCTTCAAACTTAACTTTTACTCATTCTCAAGTAAAATAAAAGAAAGGTTTAAGTACCATTTTGGTCCCTCAACTTTTCACTTTGGCACCAAAATTGTCCCTCACCTTTAAAAAGTATCAAAATTATCCTCAGACTTTCATTTTCGGTACCAAAATGGTCCTTTCGTCAGTTAAATGACAAATGTCACATTAACTTGCCAGCAAATCACTGGATTTTTTTCTTAACTAATGACATGGCACCTTTTTTTATGAGTTGGCATTTTATTTTATTTAATTTAAAAATAATGATTTTTTTTTTCATCCATGTCATCTCTTCTTCCTCTTTCACTTTCTCTCTCTTATCGCTTCTTCTTCCTCTCTAAATCAAACCCAAATCTGGGTTTTTCTTAAACTCAGATAACTCCTTCGATACCACTAAAACGCAACAAAAGAGAAACTAAATCACAATCTAACAATAAAACTTCCATGTCATCTCTTCTTCCTCTTTCACTTTCTCTCTCTCTTGTCCCTTCCTCTTCCTTTCCAAATCAAACCTAGATCTGAGTTTTTCTCAAACCCAAATGACTCCTCTGACATCATTGAAACGCAACAAAGAGAAATTAAATCACAGTCTAAAAAAAACCTCAGATACATATTCGAATTTCATCAAACCAAGTCAACTCACATGGATGCAAATAAATAAAAAAGAAACAGTACCGAATCACCGGAGACTCGATATACAGCAAACCAAAACCTAAATGCTGGCGAAATCAACACAGAAACTAGCAAGCACTAGTTTAAAGAGAACCAAAAATTCTAGTTCTAGTTCCATCAAGACAAAAAAAAAATAGCAACATCAGGACCAAAAATCAACCACCAGAGTTTGGAAAAACAAAACAAAAACCATGAGTTTGAAAAAATAGAACATAAACCACAAGAGTTCAAAAAACCAGAACAAAAATGAAGCTCGCATTAGTGGCTAGCTCGTTAGAGGCGAAAGCCCAAGAGATTGTAAACCACAGAGCCAGGTAGATCCCAGAAATTAGGTAGATCGTAGAAACCAGGTAGATCGCAGAAACCAGGTAGATCCCAGAAACCAGTTAGATCCCGACACATGTTACTGCCTGAGCCGGAGCTAACAGAACCGATCTCGACGCGGCCAAGCCTATAGTGAGCCTACGACGGCGCAAACCAGCCATTGTTGTTGCAGAGCCGTGCGGGGGCCATGACGCCAGGCTTCAAGCTCTTCTTCACAACAGTATCCGTCGATTCAAAGGAGAAATGGCGAGTGAGGAAAGAAGCGGAGGTGGATGGAGAAATGCAGTCTCAAGCCCCGATCTGGGTTTGTCTTAAACCCATATTGGGTCTTGAGACAAACCCAGATCTGGTTTTGAAAAACCCAGATCTGGGTTTATTTTGATGAAGAAGCAACAACAGCAGCAGCTAAAACTAATGAGTAGAAGAAAGCATGGAGGCTCACGAAAAAACTAAAGCAATCTCCACTTAATCTATCAATGGGCAAATTTGTGTTTGTTTGTTTTGGAGAGGAAGAAAAGCCGATAAGAGAGAGAAAAGAATAAGAAAGAAAATTAAGTTTTTATTTTTTTGTTTTTAGTTTTGAAAAATTATAAAATAATAATAAAAAATATTAAATTTTCTTACATGGAATTTACACGTCATTAAAATTAAAAAAATCTAGTGATTTGCTGGCAAGTTAACGTGCCATCTGTCATTTAACTGACGGAAGGACCATTTTGGTACCGAAAATGAAAGTCTGAGGATAATTTTGATACTTTTTAAAGGTGAGGGACAATTTTGGTGCTAAAGTGAAAAGTTGAGGGACCAAAATGGCACTTAAACCAAGCAAGAAAACTAGAGATGATTGATTTTAATAATTTGTTTTGCTTTTCGAAGTTCCTGAGAAAAACCAGAGGCGCATAATTATTATACTCAAGAAAGAAGGAACATTATATTATACTTACTAAGTAATTAAGGATTTTGGAACTAATTATTTTCCAACCAAAAAGATTTTGGGATAATATGTTGCTCTCGTGTCACTGAATCATCGT
>BPVZ01000074.1:636087-648536 GCA_020521535.1 Rubroshorea leprosula | reverse complement strand
AAAATCAAATAAAATATGATAAAACTCGTCTAAATATCAATAATATCAAGGCAAAAATTCCACATTAATATGTATATAAGTTTAGGTCATCAACTATGTTTCAAAATGGGTTGAAGTTGTTGCCTTCCTTACTAATGATGCAAAGATACTAATGAGGATTTTAAAGAAAAACATCTTTACTCATTTTGGCACAACCAAGGCCATTATAAGTGATGAAAGGTCTTAATGTTGTAGCAAATATTGAATTCTCTACTGGTAAAGTATGGGGTGAAGTGCAAAATTGCCATGACTTATCCTCCTCAAACAAGTAGACAGGTTGAAATTTCAATAGGGAAATCAAACACATTTTGGAGAAAACAATGATCACCTAAGAAAAGATTGGCCGCTCAAGCTAGGTGATGCATTGTGGGCTTATTGAATTGCATTACAAACACCAATTTGATTCTTACCATATAGAGTAGTATTTGGGAAAGCATGTCAATGGGTGTTTGAGGTAGAACATCGAGCATATTGGGCTATCAAGAAGCTTAATTTTGACTATCATGTTGCAGGGAAAACAAGGTTATTTCAAGTCAATGAATTGGATGAAATTTGACAAGAGGCTTATGAAAATGCAGGAATTTACAAGGAAAAGACCAAGCAATGGCATGATGAAAGAATCTTGCAATGAGAATTCATTCTTGGTGAAAAAGTTTTGATCTATAATTCTAGATTAAAGCTTTTTCCAAGTAAACTAAAATCAAGATGGTATAGTCCATTTGTAGTAAAACAAAGTCTTTTCTCATAGAGTAGTAAAGGTACAAGCTGATGATAGAATTTTCAAAGTAAATGGACAGTGATTGAAGCACTACTCAACTTATATATATATATATATATATATTTGTTTTGTTTGGTCTTGATTATGCATAAGTTCTGGGGTCACTATGGTGCAATGGACACACAAGCCTCATTGAAGTGAACAAGGAATCATGGGAGTGTTCTTTTTCCTTAATTTTTTTTTATTTACCTTGTCTTCTAGACTTGAATACTGGGGACAATGTTTAATTTAAGTTTGGGGGTAAGGAATCTAGCCAATCACCAAACCATATTCTTTCTTGTTATGCTTTGAAATGTCATTACTAAAGGGATTTTGCTTAAACTATTCAAGTATATGAACATGTGAGTGGAGTTAAAGAGTTAAGAGATCCCACATTGATAAGAAACAAGGTGTTAGAGTGGAATATATATGTTGGAGGCCCATGAACTTAATACGCATGTCTTTTGAGTTCAATATAACATCTTGTCACATGTATTCATGCTTTCAGATCTATGCACTCTCAAGTTGACTTGTTAGACTCTTCCAATGTAAACCATCCATTTTGCATTAGTTTGCAGGATTTGTTTTGCTTTGTGCTTAGTTTGGTAATTTCCAATGCTATCATGATAAGTTCATTATGATTGGGTTTGTGGTAGACTAGATGATGTTTGGATGTTATTTTGTACAATTAAAGCTCATGCATAATTTTTTTTTGGTTCCTTTCTTTCTATTTTTTTATTAGTTCAATTAGTGTCAATGACTATATATTTCTTGAGTTGGAAACTCACAAGCTTAGTCAATAGGAGGGAGATTCTAGAATTTTAAAGGACAAGATACAAAATATGAAAAATAGCACTATTCTAATTATCTTTAAATTCATGAGTATGCTATTTTATTCTTGCACAAGTTATCGGTGAATAGCCTAAGAAGGACTAAGTATTGTAAGCACATGCTAAAAAAGGTAAAAAAGAAGAAGAAAAAGAAAAAAAAAGAGAGAATGTTCAAGTAGCCATGGAGTAATTGGGTGGTGGTGCCTAGTTCAAGCATCATCATTCACATGAAAAGTGGAGAGTTGAGCATCTCTTGAAAGGTGAAAAATGAAAAATAGTCAAATGTTTTGTGGCCTAGGTTACTTGAGTAAGTATATCCTTAAGGTTGTCTCGTCACCTCATGCCCTAAAACCACCTAGTTTGGGAGTCATTGGCGGAAAGCTTGTTTCATAGGTAGCCTAGAAAGCTTAAGGGAACTCACCACAATAAATAAAAATAAAAATAAAAAGAAAGAGAAATAATAGAAAGTGCTAAGGTATGAAAGTCTAGAATAAAAGTTTCTTATTGAGAATTATCACACACATATTAGATGCTCATGAACCAAATCTTTTGTTGACTAAAGATGAAGTATCAAATTAGAAAGAAAAAGAATTTTCTTGACTAAAGATTTTGTGAGTGGATGAAAACTGTTAAATATTTGAATCCTTGTATCTAAATTGATGCTAATTCTTTATTTTTTTTTTGTTCGTCACATGCATATCATGATATAATTGCATCTTGCATTTGGGATTTTATGGGTAAATTCACTAAAAACCCTCATTGGACAAAACTCATCAATTAGGGTTATTTATGGTTTTAAAGGCTTATTGTGTATACTAAGTGAAATTGTGATTTTTGTGAAAGTGAGTTAGGTTTTTTTATCCCTCATATTTCTTTTTATTTTGCTCAAAGACTAGCAAAACTTAAGTTTGGAGGAATCTGATAAGTCTAAATTTATACATTTTTTTACATATCTTTTAATTTTAAGTTTTAGTTCTTTGAGTTTTTGAGACTTATTTTATTTGATTTTACATTTGTTTAATTCTTTTTGGGTAGGTAAGGACTAAATGGTAAAAATTTGGAATTTTTAAAACCAAACTGAAGAAATTAGGACTAGGAAGATCAAAGTGTCAACTTATTAAAAGATAAAAGATCCAAACAATTTTACCAATGAAGAGTCAAATTTGCATGAAAGGCCAAAAACTTGATACAGACTTCCTATTAAAAAAATATAGTAATAATATCAAGACTTCATGTGGGGTGTCAACCCCTTGGGCAATTATTCAACACACCGATTTTAGCATTCAATGACTTAAATTGGGGGTTTTGAGTCTTTTGGGAAGAATACAGTGTTGCAAGGAATTCTGCAACTCTTTCTAAAATTTCTTCACTCAAATCTTTTCAAATTTAATGCAATTAAATGAAAGGAGTCAAAAATATGATATGGCATGTAAATTTGGCAAGAAGGGAGAGGACCCACAAGGTTTTAGAAAGAAGGAGAGGAATAAAAGAGAAACAATGGGGTGTTGAGGGAATTTTTTTTCTAGCAAGAAGAGAGGAGGAACTCCAATAAAAAAGATGGATTCTTTAACGGTGACATTGATCAATTTTTGTTTCTTTCTTTACTTTTGTTGAGAATGAGACTTTGCAATTGGATCCTATACATTTAATTTTGAACTAAGTTTTTTTTTCCCTAGGGTTTCAATTGGATCGAAACCATGAATCTTCAAGTTTTTAGTTGAATTCAATTTTTATTTATTCTTTATTTAAGTGATTATTCTATTTTGTACTTAATGCTTCTAGTTGAATTGATCACTCAATTAGTTGTTTGGGTTGCTAGCATTATCTTAGAAAAGAAAGTGTTGGAGTTGTGTTTTTGAATAGAATAACACAAGTTGTGTTAGATAGGAATATACTCATAATATTTATGTAGTTTCAAAAGAAAAATCATAAGGCTTAAAAATGGTTCTACTTATTTTGATTTATGTAGGAATACAAAACTTGATAGGTTAGAAGACAAATATTACTAGATCTTGGGAAAGATTAATAATTTATATATCATTTTTTATACTGTCACTTGGGACTTGATAGATTGAGAGAATTCAACAAGAGAAGTTTGAAGAGGATTGGGATAGTGAAAATTGTGTCCCTAGATTATTTAGCAATTGGAGTTTAATTTTGCAAATTAGTTTAGTTTATAATTTATTAAATCGTGGTTTCTTCTCAAATTTCCAAAGTTAGATAAAATTAGAATTAACATAACATGTCATAACCTCCACCTCAAACTTTCAATGATGCTATGGTTGGCGAACTAGTGGACGTCTTTTTATCAATAAATGATGAGAGGGGCATCTTGCTAGAGTTTTGTCAATCTTATTGCTAGAGCTAACAAGTTTAGTAGTTTGAACGGGGAAGTGACAACCTCATTTACATGAAATATGCAATAATTGCCAAAGAGGAATGGAGAAAAAAGAACAAAGAAATGTACATTCATCCTGCTTTATACATGAGAAAACACACTTATTCCCATTTCATCATATATCTTTCATATACATCAATAAAAAAGAGAAAAAAATTACAAAAAGATAGGTGGGAGAAGAAGTGACAGATCTTGAAAGGCTTGTCTTCGATGTGCAGGTGTTGTCTCTATCAGAGGCTTCCCCACTATGAAAGCTTACTCTATGAAGAAAATGATGACGAAAAGCTACCTTTTTTTAGCAACAATAGTTAAACATGTGCTAAGAAAGTTAGAAGAGAGCATGAATTAGGGATTGAAGACCATCATCCAATAGTCCATGATAAGATCTTCAGACTTGATGGAGTGCTTTATGGATTTTTGAAGGATCTGGTGACTCAAATGAGAGAAAACTATTGGGTTTTAGAGAGATAAGTTGCTACAACTAGATAGAGAAATTGTCTAGCTCTAAAAGTTGAAAAATTCTTCAAAAATTCTGAAGAAAAAGAACAAATTAGTATTTATAATACCTAAGAACAATCTCATAATTTTATTAAATCAACTAATCTTGGGCCCTTGGATGAGTATCTTGTTAAGATGATGACACATGCCTTTCATCCATGAGTTTCCTCAAGCCACTCATTTTCCATTTGATAATAAAATGCTTTCACTAGAAATTTGAGATTAGTAAAAGCTAAAGAAGACTTTGCCCTATTTGACTACAAGACAACAGAAATTATTTTTAATGAAGTTTATGTTGAAGATTGATAAGCTAAATTTATATAAATATTAATGTGAAATTGTTGCCTTGATATTATTGATATTTGGATGAGTTTTATGAGATTTTACTTGATTTTACATAATTTTCATTTTTTGTGTAGGAAAGGATTTACTTCGAAGAAATCATAATTTTTAGAAGCAAATTGTAGAGATCAAAAAGTTGATGATTAAATTGTGTAGAATCTAGAAGTCAGGGACAAGGACTATAATTTTGCCATTAACAGAAATTGCTTCGAAGGCCAAAAAAAAACCTGACATGATGATGTTGCTGTGCATTGAACAGAAGGTGTCAATACCTTGTTGAAGGTATTGACCCCTTACGCAATTTTCACAAAATCCATGTTAACTTTATAATTTTTGTGTGGATCCCACTTTTATTCCAATTAGGTTTTTTAAAATTTTATAAATACCCATCCAAATTCAGAATTGAGAGAGCTTTGGAGGTTAGAGGTAGCCTTCTTTTGGGCATTATTGGAGATCAAGATAAAGGTTTCATCAACAATAAAAGATCAAAGAGTTTAATTTTCTCTAATTGGGTTTTGTTTTTCCTTAGACTTTTTTATCTATTGTTTGATATTCAAATGTTCATAATTATGATTTCAAGTTTTTTTTTTTTTTTATGAACTGATTTAGTTAACTAGGGCTACGATGTAGCCTAATCAATTCAATATAGGTTATTATGATTTTTACACTTTTGAGATTACTATTCCATGATGAGTATATATTATTGTTTTTAATGTTTGATCACTATTAAAACTGATTTGGAAAGCATAATTAAGATTGAGAGGAGATTTTATGCAATAGCTTCTAGTAATATATACCATGAATTGAGCGAAAGTTAGAGATGGACAAACGTGATTCATGCAGCATTAGTGATAAGTACACTTAAATTCACATAGAGATATAGTGGGTTAATAGATTAAGATAGGTTTGGTCTAACTTGAGAAAGTATATCAAATAGGATAAAAAATCTCACTGTGAAATGAATAGTAACATCTTGAAAGTATAATAATTGAAAATCCATGTTTGTTGATTATTGTGAAGTCAATGCCTTAGTACCTCATAACTTAGTTAATTTTATTTTAATTGCTATTTCCTTCTTATCATCTTTAATTAAAGCTTCTTCTTTTTTTTTTTATTGTTCAAATAAATTTAGATTAATTATTTTAGTATTCAATTAATCACAATCCTCGTTAGTTCGACACTCTACTTATCATTATATTACTTGGAGCGACTAATACACTTGTTAGAGTGATTTTAGTGCATCAGGTTTTTGGTGCCATTGCTGGGGATTGTTAATTTAATTAATATCGAAGTTGGTTAATTCCAGATTTAATTTGAACATTTTCTTTTCTTTTATTTCTTTACTTTATTTTTTCTATTTTCTTTGTTTTTGTTTTTGCATGTCTAACTATGGATCGAGTTGTCATAGATATTGATATGAATTATCAATGTCTTGCTCCAGAGTTAAGAGTACAAGTTGAAGCAACAACTATCAATTGGGAAGTAGAAATTGATGATGATGAACTTGAATGATTTCAAGCAATCATTGAAAAGTTCGAAGTAAAGAAGGCTTTAGCGAAACGATTAAATATCACTTGTCAATGGTGTGGATTCAAACATTTCAGTTTTGATTGCTATTTTAAAGCACAAACGTGTTGATTTTTCTTGTGATCTTTATAGCTAGCAATATAATTCTTATCTCAATACATGCAACTTTGATTGGATAAATTATTCAAACTCCTCATGGAATAATCAAGATATATTGGAGCCACAATCAAGGTTTCCAGCTCAAGAAGAAAAGACACGTTTGGATAGAAATTTGGAGGTCCAATCAAGTCATTCACTTAACTTAGTTATTGAAGAAATACAAGTTGAGTTGCCTAGTGCCATATTGAAAAATCAAGAAGAAGAGGTAAACACTCTATCCTTAGACATTGAAGGACAACTTGAGGAAGTAGAAAGTATAACTGCAGAAACTAAACAAGAGGATGTCCCTAAGGAAGAAGAGGAAGAAGCTTAAGTGTCATTTGACGTGTTCAATGGGAAGTTTCCATTAGCCAAATCTGATTTTAGTGATTATTTTGTTATTGATATGGTTAATGAGATTTTGCAAGAAAGCACTTATGAGGATCCACTTGAGATTTATCTTATTCAAGCAAAGGACCCAATCAAAGAATATATAAATTGCTTGAACACATCTTCATCTTGCCTGGAATCAAAGAGGGCTATCTTAGAATAATTGGGAAGGCACATCTCTTGGCCTAAACCCAAACCACCACAGAATAGTCATTGGAAAAAATCTTATGGTGGATTCAACTTAAGGGCAAGGAAGCCAAGATTTAAGAAAATGAGAGGACATGCCCTACGACTTGATACAAAACCACCTTGTAGTGGTAGAAAGTCTAGCTAATGACTATAAATTTAGCATTTCTTAGGAGGCAACCCAAGCATAAATTTTTGGGCCAAAGCCCCTATTTTCACCCTCAATTTATTTTTTTTCCGCGGTCAACACCTTCCAGAATTTTTCCTCCCTATTCACACCCTCCACTTTTCAAAACCCGTAAAAAAACCCAATATTTTAATGGGCCATCACGGCACCGTTAAAAAATGCACTACGTGGCACCCAGAAATTGACGTGGCACATGTGGCGTTTTCTTATTCGTTAGGTTCAGATGTGGATCTGCTTTTTGATGATGTGGCGTCCACATGTTTAGTGGGGCCCACTGCGCGGGACTTTTCCCACTTGTCCCCGCGTCCCACCAAAAAAAAAAAAAAAAGGAAACCTAAAAACCCAAAGATCTTAAAACAGATCTGCAAAACCATTTTGGGGATTTAGGGTTTGTCTTCATTTTCCTCTTAATCCTCACTGAGCTTTTCCATGATCTTCCTCTTTCACTGTCTTCTCCTGAACCCAACCCCAATTTATGATAAGAGAGAAATGTCACGAGGTTCTACTTCATGTGGTGCATCGACTTCGTCTAGCCATCCTCCTTTCGTCTTATATGATGGTATCCCTGAGTACGACTACCCACCACCCATTCGCCATTGTGACTGTGGTAAGTTTGCTCCATGGTGGACTACATGGAGGGACTCAAATCCAGGTCATCGCTTTTATGGATGTCCAGATTTTAGGGTGGGTTTCACTTTCAAAAAAATATTATTATTATTATTATTTTGGCTTTCAGTTTTGAACAATGATTTTATATGCTCAATTTGGTTACAGGAAGAGGATGTGTCGAAGAAGTGTGATTACTTTGTGTGGCATGATACAGACTTCACCCAAAGGGCCAAAGATGTTATTTGGTACCTCTATAATGAAAGGAAGAAACTGTTAAGGGAAAATTCTGAGCTAAGGAAGCAGTTGAAGCATAGTCATGAGGAAGAGGTTGAGCAAACGAGGCAAAGGCAAAGTGTTAGTGTGAACGAGGGAATAGAGGAAACTACAACTAATCAGCCAGTGGAAGAAGTTGGTTGTGATCAACTGTCTAAAATTAATAAGGTGGAAAAGAGGATGCATGAAATGGAGAATTTGTTGGAAAAGAAAATTTAGACTGCATTCTGTAAACTTGGATGTGTTATTGTTGCACTTTGCTTTCTGAATTTAGCATTTATAAACTTCTTGTTTTGGTAGAATGTTGGAAATTTGAGTGTGGTTAAGTGTGTTTTTGGGCATTTCATGTAACTTTGGAAATGGCTAGAAGTTATACCCAATTTGGCCAAAAATTTATCTGCATGAAATGAAATCTCTTGTTTTGTTGTGTCCATCACTATTACTTGTTTGCAAGCAAGGTGTACAAATAATTTCCATTTTTGGCCATTCATTGAAAGAAAATATACAAAACCAAATCCCCTATTCGACCATACATTAAGTGTTGTTTTTGTAATTTACTGTTACAAAATATTGAAAATGGTGAATCTATATGACCATATATACTGTTGTTTTTGGTCATGACCTTTACAAGCTATATAGATAAGGACATGACATTGGTTTAACCTATTTGGTCACAATTTGAATAAACCAAAGCCCTAGATGACCACTATTCAAAAAAGACAAAAGTAACTAACAAAACATCTCCATTTAAAAAGCAATATTTAAGCCTTCTCATTGCCTTCTGTTGTGGTAGGTCTTGCAGGCACACTACTGGCAACAGCATCATCAACACCCTACATCATTCAACCAGCAAATGCATTTAACAATCTAACTATAAAACTTATATAAAAAAAAAGGAATATGGTTTCAAAAATACAATAAAGGTCCCTATGGCTGTAGGGATCCTCGCCTTCTTTCTCTTGCTACCTGAGGTTGAGGCACTTTCACCTCTCTGTTTCTTTCTCTTGTTTACACCCTAGAACAAAAAAAAAACAGTTTTAAAGCATGTTCCTTCAAGCATCCACTAAACTCATAAGGGAGAAATACAGTTTCAAAGGGAAAAATATCCTCAATCACCAACTAAATTATATAAAAAAAAAAGCATATCTTTTTACCAACCAAAAGTAATCATACTTACAGTGATTTTCACTCTTGCACTTGCACTCTCATTTCTACCTTCTTCATTGTTATATGGGCATGTTCTCCGATTGTGCCCTTCATTGCCACACACCTTGCATGTCATTTGTCTCCCTTTTCCAGTGAGCTTCCTAAGCTTCCCTTTCTTCATCTTTTGTGGTTCACCTTTATGTCTTCTTCTCTTTCTCCTCGGCCTCTCTGGCATGCTCCTAACAGGTGGTGGTAACAACTCTTCTTCACCCACAGCTTTCCATGCTTTTGTCCCTTTCCTTATGCATTGAAGAGGGTATGCATAGGCAGCCAAATATTTTTCTTTCTTATAGAAATCTGAAATGTAGTGCTCTACTCTCCACCTTTTGTACCTTATGCAAGCCAAAGCATGAGGGCAAGGAACCCCCAAGAGTTGCCAGTATCTACATGTGCAAGTTTTGTCATCAAATTTCAGAACATGCTGATTCCCACCATCATTGACCTCAAACTCATTAACCCCATTTGGCTGCACACCACATCCTTGTGACTCTGCCTTCAGTTCCTCAAGCTTTTTTCTAATTCTAGGAGCAATGTCATCACCTTCAGGTCATTTTTCTATAAACAACCTTTTATCAGCTATCCTCATCATCAACTGATCCCTAATATGATCATTCATTGCAATTATCGCCTTACACCTTGCCCCTAGTATCCAAGAGTTGAAAGTTTCAGAAATGTTGTTGTCAATTGAATCACATTTACAATTATCCTGGATAAATGCTTTGCACCAATGCTCTTTAGGGTACCCTAACAAGTCATCATGTCCTTGCCTATTCTTTGCAAACAAATCACCTAACTTATCAGTGAAATCATCCTGAAATGTTGCCTTTGCACAATTCCAGAAGCAAATCTTCATCTCATCACCTCTATGACCCAACTTTGCCCAATTGCAATAAATATGCCTTGCACAATGCCTATGCTCAGCCTTGGGTAATATTAACTTTATAGTTGATAATATAGCCTATACCAATAATTAAAAACAATAACAACAACAATGAGTAATTTTACAACAATTAACATAAAGTTTTAATAATTAAAAATAATAAATGCATATAAATAAATGAATAAAAGCTACTGATGTGTTCACCTGATGTTCATTTGACATAACTGTTACGCCTGCACCAATGCCAAGATCTAAATCAGTTTTCAGTAGTTCAAAGAACCACTGCCATGACTCAAGAGATTCAGACTCCACTATTGCCCAAGCAATTGGAAACATCTGGTTGTTCCCATCCTTCCCAACTATAGGTAGCAGAATTCCCTTACATATTCCCTTCAACAAACAGCCATCAACACCAAAGAACCTTCTGCACCCAACCTTCCAACCTTGCTTTAGGGAATGCAGACAGACATACATTCTATGGAAAGTTCTAGTATCACTAGAACTTGTTTCAATGCCAGTGACAACAACAGTATTCTTTGGATGGCTATCCCTCAATATTTTGGCGTAGCTCTTCAAGTATTTGTATTCATCAACATAGCTACCCTCTAGTTGTGTCATAACATACTTCTTTGCCTTTTCTGCCTTGTCAAGTGTGATGTTCACTTTAATTTCAGTCTTGCACCACTTAACAATCTTGGCTGGCTTTGTAAATGGTGCTTCATAAATCCTTCCTTTAAAAAGATCTGCTACAACCTTGTAAGTTACAAGCTCATTGTCATAAGATTTGAAGCATCTATGCTCCCCATAGTATGTCTTCACCACAAAACACTCATATCTGCTGTCATAAGATGCAAACAACTCCCATTTGCACCCTGTTTGGCATATAAACCTCACCTTAGTACGTTCATTTCTGACCTTTCGTAGTTGAGCTTGCTTTTGTATGGAGTATTTACAAACTGCCGTTTTGAATTGCTTTGCATCTTTGAACCTCATCCCAATATCAAAATATGGGACCTTCCATTTTGGGTTATAATAGGTTTGACAGACATTTCTGCTAACAACATGATTTGGTTGCACAAAGATGTCATCCTCATCATCTGAATTCCAATGAAATTCCCAAGCACCAGGATCATCACTGTTTGCATAATCAGACTCCCTGTCTTCTTCATCTGTAGAGGAACCATTGTCATCACTAACAAGCAATTGCTGCGTGCTGTCAATTGGATCACCTCTTCTCACCCTATCCCCACCACCTCGTCTGACTTGATGCTGAGCAACAGATTTCCTTTTTCTACCTCTACTGCATGTTGCAGTTTCTTCTATACCAGCAGCATCTGTCACAGTAACTTCTTGGACAGTAGCTTGATCAGCTGTGACTACAGGTTGCTGTTGTTGCTCTTGAGTTACTACAGGTTCTTCAACATGATCATCTTCTTGCTCATTCCTAGTTGCAGTTTGCATAGCTGCCTTAGACTTCTTTCTACTACTTCTTGTGGCATTTCTCCTTCTCTTCCTAACCTCTTGAGCCAACTTAGCAATATTGACTTGCTTATCATCAGTTTTGTCACTCCCCAATGACCATGCACTATCATCTGAACTTGTCTCCCAGTCAATAACTGACACATCATTACTACCACTTTCGACATCACTACTTTTTTCACTTCCTAAATTACCCTCATCCCCATGCACAGAAACTTCACTACCACTATTGTCACCCTCATCTTTGGAAACATCCCCTGTGAGCAATAGTGGACCCTCAACAATCTCGGGTATATTGATGTCATGGTCTACATACAACTCCACATTGCCAGCATATGAAATTATATCATTCATCTCCCTAATTGCACTGTCTGAATTACAAGAAACTAATCCATCTGGCATATCCATCCAAGGTTGCATATAGTAAATGTCTTTAATTGAAACTCGATCATAACCTTGTCTAACAACATAGTCAGTAATCATAAATGAATTCAACCTATCCGTATCACATAGAACATCCTCTTGTACACCCCCTACATATCTAAATGGTGGTCCCTGTGCAAAACGCCCACCATAATTGAACCATATAATAGCTCCACTTGGGTCCCCCATTACTGTACAACAAATAAATTAATATCATTAAGGCATTACTTCATTAATTAAACTAACATAATAAGACAACACAAAGCACACTGATGGTGGGACACAAT
>BPVZ01000074.1:607264-618328 GCA_020521535.1 Rubroshorea leprosula | reverse complement strand
TGAGTATTTTATCATCCTCAGTATGCAATTCTTTTATCAGGTTCTTACTTTGTCGAACTTTCATTACTTTATGAAAGTAAGTAGTATTTTGGTCTCCTTCCTGTAGCCAGTGCACTCTAGATTTTTGTTTCAGAAAGGCTTCTTCAGCAAGTGATAACTTTGCCACCTTCCTAGCCTGTTCCTATTCCACCAAAACCAAATCTTCATGTGGATTAGCTAACAAATCAATTTGGATAGCATGTAGCTTTGAAGTCTCTTGTTGAATCCTTCCTTGCAGGTCACTGTAACAATCCTTATTAAGCTCTCGTAGAGGGGCCTTAAGAGCCTTTAACTTTTTACAAAGTTGAAACATGTAGCATCCTGAAACTGTGACAGATGACCAAACCTCTTGGACAATGTTTAGAAACCTTTCATTCTTTGTCCAAAAATTGAAAATTTTGAAAGGCTTTCTGGTATTTTGGGTTGCCACTTCCATTATAGTTACAGACCCAGCACAATGGTCTGAGATGTCAGGAGGAAGAAACTCTGCTCTAGTTCTTGGAAAAGTGCTAAACCAAGTGCTGTTGACTAATAACCTGTCAAGCTTTTTAACAATGAGTCCCTCTATTCTCTTGTTCGACCATGTAAATTTAGGCCCACAAGCAGGAAGATCAGAAAGTTCAGCTTCATTCAACCTGTCATTAAACAACATAGAATCTTTGGAGAAGTGCATGTTTTGGATCCAATCAGACCTCTTTTGCAAATATCTAACTTCATTAAAGTCACCTCCTATAATCCAAGGCACTTTAGGCAGCACCCTGCTTAGAGCAACTAACTCATCCCATAATTGTCTCCTTTGATCAGGAGAATTATCCGCATACACAAAACTAGCAAACATGTACCTCTTAGTAATATTGTCAACCACATGACAGTGTATAGCCTGATGATTAGAACTAGATATCCTTATAGTTACATGGGACTTCCAAAAAAGCCAAATTCTCCCTAGAGGAGTAGAATCATAATTGCAAAATCTACTCCACTCAGGCAAAAGATATCCAGCAATCTTATCAAAATTTTGCTTCTAAACATGAGTTTCAATAAGACAAACTATGTCTGCATCATACTTCCTCAATGTTTGTCTAAGTGACTTATACTTTGTAGACTTATTTATCCCTCTTACATTCCAAAATATGAGTTTCATTTATGATATAGAAGAAAGGATACCTCACTGGAGGGATTTGAAATTTTCTTGCAATTTCTCTGTCGAGGGGCCAAGGCTTTTGTAACAGTTGCTACACCCAAAGAAGCCTGTCGAGGCTTCTTAAGGGATTTTGGAGACACTGAAGAAACCTGAAGAGGAGGAAAGGCCTGCTCGTCATTAATAGATGCCAAAGCTTCAAAAGAATTCTGCTTCTCAATAGGTCCTTGCTCCATAAGAGATACAGTAGTCTGTCCCTGGGCTGTGAGTAGAGTTTCATTCTGCAAAAGTGGTTTGACAGGTTGGTTTTCTTTCTGCACTGGTAGTACTTCATGACAAGCAGGGAGTGCAGACTCCACATTAGGAACATCATTCACCTACCTGGAAGACACATCTGGTTGTTTCCTTTTGTTCATCTCAGCAACTTTTAACCACTCTTTCTTATTAGGCTGCGGTTTGTCTTTCCTTGACTTGTAATTGTGGGCGGTATGTCCCCGTTTATTACAAGTACTGCAAGTGGTAGGCAACCAAGGATACTCAACTCGCACATCCACAGAGGGACAGCCTTCAATGTCAACTACAATATTTTCCAGAAGATCCTGAGCCGCTGCAACTTCAATCTCAACACAGAGCTTGGCATAGTTCACACAAGTTCGCTCCTCTGTTGCTTTATCCAGAGCAAGAGGGACCCCAAAACGTGGCTTGTTATTTGCAAATGATGGGAACCCAATGTTAATATCACTTTGTCAGAGGGTATTCCTAGTTGTTATGCCCACTATGCATTGCACTACCATATACGAGATTACTGTCAAAAGGATTGCACATCCTTCTAAAAAATTTTAGATTGTGTGAAGGAGACAATGACTTCCAAAATTCAGTTCATTTCTATGATAATGGGGACCTTATGTGTTCTTCACCATGATTTGTTCCCTGTCAAATTTGCTGGTTAAAGTATACATTTAACCCCTTACCTTGTTAAGTTTTAAGCTTTAAGACCCTCACTTATGCTATGAAGTTTTTAGCCCTTAAACTTAAAGGTTTGAAAATTTTAGCCCTTAGACAAACAAAATTCGTTAACTCTCTATTAAAGTGAGAATAAAATATTTATAAGATCAATCCTCAAAAATTAAAAATATAACACTTTAGTTCTAAGATTTTAAAAATTAAAAAAGTTAGTAAACTAAAAAGAATTAGTAGATGACTTTCTTACATACACTAGAATAGTGTTAGACATCTATAATAAATCAAGTGATTAACTCAATTTGAATAAAAAATTTTAATTGAGATTAAAGAAATTTTTTAGCTGTGTTAAAATAGAAAGTTTAAGAGACTAAAATAATATAGTTAAGAAATTTTCTTTAATTTTAGTTAGATTTCTTTCTTTAGATTGAGCTAATAACTTAATTTGCTTGTAGATTTCTAATATTATTCTCGTGCATGTGCAAAGATATCTACTAATTATTTTTAATTTACTATTTTTTAATTTTTAAACTTTTAAAACTAAATTGTTATATTTTTAATCTTTGAGGATTGATTCTATAAATGTTTTATTCTTACTTTAATGGAGAGTTAACGAATTCTGTTAGTTTAAGGGCTAAAATCTTCAAACCTTAAGTTCGATGGCTAAAAACTTCATAATGTATGGTGTGAGGTTAAAAACTTCAAACTTATTAAGATTAGGGGCTAAATGTAAACTTTAGCCTAAACTTACTATTCTAGAAGGATGTTAATAGAATATTATTGACACATACGTATGTTTGATTAAAGATTTGACTTGACAATTTGATGTCGACAATGATGTGGATCCATCTTTTTTCTTTGTCAAAAACAACCCTTATTCTAGCAAGATATGATACCATTGTTGTGTTTAGAATCATATCGATCTGGATTTCCTTTACTTTATGCCTTCTAATTTCGTTGTCTCTTGTTTTATTTATTTATTTTTGTATTTAATTTGACAAAAATGAAATGGTTGAATGTTGTTTCTTCCTATGATTGATTTCTTTACTCTCAACTTTTTCCTCTATTTCTCTCCATGTTTGATAGAAAACCCATTATCTAGGTTTCCTAGAAAATATGGATTTGCACTATAGAATGAGGTGGAGCAGATGGTTTGTTGGCTCATTGCTGGACAAGGAAAGGGAGGAGAGGAAGAGAGAAATAAGTGTGGGTTCCAATTTTTTTTTTTCGAACAACCAAGAGAAATGTTTTTTTGTTGATAGAGTACAAGGGGTACTCTACCCATTTACATCTAACCACCTTTATAAAGAAGGATCATTTAACATGCTGTCTTGGCCCTATATATCACCAATTTACCACATCTCAAAAAAGCTTGTAGTTAATTGCCTTGCCCTCATCTTGCCTTTGTCTTTTGAAGCAATTGTGCACATTCTCTTGGATTCAAAATCTAGTTCATGAAAAGGAACACCTCTTGTCCTAATTGCCCTACTATCTAAAGGTGAGATCTTGCCTGAACCAAAGCAAATAATTTATCCTCATCAATTCTTGTACCTTTGAAGAGATATTCATTCCTACTTAACCATATTGTCCATATGATGGCAAACCATACTACCTCTCACTCATTGCTTCTTGTCTTCTTTCTAAACATTCCAACATGTTGTTGGAAGGCCTTCTCTAAATTATGGTGCATAACATCACTTATTCCCCACCATCTTGGGCATTTTGACCATAATTTCCAAGCATATGGGCAAGTAAGCAACAAATGGTCCACGCTCTCCACGTAAAACCCACACATCTCACAAAGTGCTTGAGATTCCTCCTTTAGTACACCTCTAGCTAATAGATTATCTTTAGTTGGAATTTGTTTGTATAAAGATTGCCACATAAACGCACATACCTTCTTTGGAACTAATGAGTTCCATCAAGTCTTCATAGTGATATATGTTTCTTGCTCCAAGACATTCATTAGGAACTTATAACATGATTTCATAGGGTATCTCCCATCCTTCTGCTGTTGCTATATCCATTTGTCTTCAACATTAGCTACTGGATTCCTTTCTTTTAAAATCTCTACTAGTTTTGCAATACTTTCCTCTTCCCGTTGGTGTGGTAATTGTTGCCATTTGAAGTTCCACAGTTAAGAATTATCCCTCATTGTTCCCATTTCGGTAACTATAATGTCTTTGTCTGCTGCTAGTTAAAACAATCTTGGAAATCTGTCACAAAGTTTAAAATTTCCCACCCATTTATTCTTCCAAAATAGAACCTCATTCCCCTTCCCTAACTTTAATTTGAAACTCCCAATCAACCATCCCTCAAACCCTTCTAACACTATTCAAACTACAAATGCTTCTCCACCATTGTGATTCTTGTGTGGATCCATCCCTAGCCCATTTTGCTCGGTTACTACTTTGCAATCCATTTTCTCTTCCAACACCATACTCCACAATCCCCCTTTGTGGTGTAAAAGCCTACCCCACCATTTTCCTAACAAAGAAATATTAAAAACCCTAAGGTTCTTCACACCTAATCACCCTACCACAATGATAATTAGTGTAGGTTCCAAAATATTTAGCACAATGATAATTAGACATAAAAAACTCTTATACATAAAACCCAAAAAAGAGAAATCTAATGTGTGCATCCATTAGCTTAGAGGGGAAAATCATCATAAGTGGAGAAAAAATTGCCAAATTATCAATTAATAGTGTCCTTTCTTTGACATAATTTTTTAAATTTCAAAAATGTATTGACAAAACCCCTAAACCTACCCCTCAAATAGGAGGGCAAGAATAGATCTGTCCTAAAAAAATTACAGGGATAAATTATCCCTTCAAATTATTTATCAAAACAAATCACCCATTATTTGATGTGTGACATTATCACATGTTAGTTTTTTGTTGAAAAATTCTTAGGTGGCCAACATATTTCTAATGTGTAATGACATCACATGTTAAATAATTGGTGATATGTTTTTATTGATAATTTAGAAAACAATTTGTCCCTACATTATCTTGAGGGGCTGATCTATCCCTGCACTTCTATTTGAGGGGTAGATTTGGGAGTTTAACGTGCCACCAAAGAGCACTTCTGTTGATGGAAGGACTAAGTTGGTAATAGAAAAATAAAGTTTAAGGATGGATTTAGTAATTTCTTAAGTTTAGGGACTAACTTTGTCCAGAACCGAAAGTTGAGAACCCAAATTGGTAACTTAACCTACCAGAGTTGAGGTATAGGGGCAAAAATGTTCCAAATCAAAATGTGAGGAACATATTTCTCTTTTTTTTTAAAAATCAGGGATACATAGGTGGGGATTTTTTTTTTTTTTTTTCCTTTTGGCTTTAATTTAAGAGCAGGGTTGATACTTCCAGGTGAAGACTAACGTCAAGATTCAAGGGTACTAGTTTCTTTAATTAGTTACATTTATGATGGATCGATTTTATGAGAGACGGTTGAAATCAAGGATAGGAGTCCGTTTAGCGAATCTCAGGGCATCGATGCCCTAGCTTATGATCGATCTCGATGTTATTTTAATAATAAAGTCAGCTAATGTAGATCTTCTTTTCTTGTCTTTTCTTTTTTTGAAGACAGTTTTATTAAATTACTTTATAGATGACGGCAATTACAGTGATATTTTATTTTTAGCCAAACGGGGTCTAACACATATCCATGTGAAAGGGGACTTAAAGCCCTTTTTTATTTTTGCATTAATTGGTAGAGCAGCTGTTTTGATCCATGTAAAAAGGGACTTAACCCTTGCAGCCGTGATCTATAAAGCAGGGGTTCAACGCGCAGTTTTTATCACAACTTCGGAAACATGCTGAATCTGTCGGTGGAAAATCACAGATAAAAATGCAATCAGCGAAGCAACGATAGAAATCTGCCCTTGCAATCGCTGCAAAGATGAGCATCAGAGCTACCACAATCACAATGCTGTGAATCATTCTTCTTTTTCTTGAAATTGAAACTCTCACTAGAAGGCACTAGCTACCACAATACAATGGTTTGCAATTGTATGAACATTCTGATTAAACATATATAGGATTTTGTTGGCTTTATTTTTTAAAAAAATATTAAATTGTGTTTGAATGTCCTTCAGTTATGGTCATGAGGAGTTAAAAACAAATAAATATTCATCTTTTAAAGTTACCACTAGTCATCGAATTTGGAAAAGCGTACGTTTTCTCTGTTATTTTTCAATTTTTCAGATTTCTATCCGTTGTGGAAAATTCGAATGATACAAATTACGAAATTTGTAAAAAACTGTTTAACAGAAGAAAAATAGCAAATTTTTAAATTTTGCTCGTCGTCTAGCAATGGCTGGTTGCGACGGTGCTTATTTTTCTTAACGTTCATTACCGGAATGCCAAGACGGCAAGGAGGAAGAGTGAAAGAGGATATGGGAGGAAGAAGGAATGGAAAACGGAGGGTGCTGAGGAGAGAGGAAGTGACAGTTATTACTGCTCTCAACCTTTCAAAACAATTGTATTTTTTATTATTTATTTTTTTAAAGAACTGTATTTTTTACTTTAAACTATACCTCAATTTGCGTTCGTTTGTATTTTAAAAAATTTTTTATTTATTATAAAATTTTTAGAATAATAATTAATTATAACTATAAATATATTTTTGAGTATTTTTTGATGATTAATCATTTTAAGTGTATTAATTTATAAAAAATGTTTTAATGGTAGATGTAAAAAAATATTTGAATGTACACATTTAATTAATTTAATTCTAAAAAATAAAAACAAATTTCATAAATGTTACACTAAAAAAAAATGAGTTTAAGGGACGAGTTTTGGCACGTTTTACATGTCAACACGCGTGGTATTCGACTTTTAAGTGATATTGGAGATGATTCACTTGATCCTCCCTAAAGTCCTCATAAAATTAAATTGGGTAGGATATCTTTTTGGGAACAATAAACTTTTCGTACCTAAAAGCCTTTTACATACCATAGATCCTGGAGACGATCTTTGGGGATGACCTAAAATTGGCACTTCCCTAAAAGGTTTAAGGCTATGAAAAAAAAAAGGAAAAAAAAGAAGGCAGATCAATCTCTTTGTTTTGCTATTGTGAAACACTACAACCAGATGTATTTGTAGTGATGGAAGTTTTTTGTTTGCACCCTTTTTTCGTCAGTATAGATCCCTAGGAACTATTCCAATAGAAGAGCTTTTAGTTAGTACAAACCTCATCCGTATAAGGAAAATACCGATGACTAATTCATATGTATAGGCCTCTGGGATCTATTTTGATGGAAGACTTGTTTGTTGGTATACATCTTGAGAAATTTTAAGAGATTTTGCCATCTGTATAAACATTTACCTATACAAATGGATATTTTCGTTGGTATAGATCTTGAGAAATTTTAAAAGATTTTGCTGTCCGTGTAGACCTTTACCTATATAGATGAATAATTCCGTTGGTATAAATCCTGAGAAATTTTAAAATATTTTGCCATCCATATAGATTTATACCTTTACAGGTGGATAATTTCGTCAGTATAGATCCTTTTGTTTTTCTAACAACTGGTATTTCACTTTTATTTTATGATTTTCTCCTCCACTAATTGTTTTGCTGTATTGACAAAAACTATTTGTCAAATTTTTATTTTTGAACAACAAAAACACTCTTTTATTTATATATTGAGAACAAATGGTACTTTAACTAATTTTACAATACACAAAAACCTCTATAAAATAAATTTCCCATCAAACAATACAATTCCTTCACTACCCTTTTTATTCACCACAATTAAATCTTAAACATGCAATAGGATTTAATAACTAGTCCATGAAAATGATTTCAACAGGATTTAATAAACATGCAACAGATACTCAATCAATAAACAAGTAAAATTGCTATGTTAAGCAATTCAAAATCTTGAGAATTGATACAAATACATAAGCTGAGTACCCTATTTTGACTTCAAGTTAAGTAGAATCTTCAAGTTAAGTGAATGGGAAATCAAGCTAACTTAAATTCATAAAATTCATAAAATTATGTTAGCAACTCCAACCACCCATAATTTGCCATTTCATTTGTACATAATAAAACCTCAAATTGGAGAGAGGCAGAAACTAAGTATATATGAAGAAAGAAAGCAACTTTAATTTTCCATCTAAAATGATGAAAACAAAAACAAAAAGCAACTTCAACTACCCATAATTTGCCATTTCCTCATCACATAATAAAACATGAAATTGGATAAAGGCAAAAGCTAACTACATATGGAGAAAGAAAGCAACTCAATTTTCCATCTAAAAATGATGAGAATAGAAACAAAAAGCAACTCCAACTACTCATAATTTGCCATATCCTCAACACATAATAAAACCTCAAATTGGAGAAAGGTAGAAGCTAACTATGTATGGAGAAAAAAAAAGAAACACTAATTTTTCATCTAAAATGATGAAAATAGAAACAGAAAACAAACTCAACCACCCATAATTTGCTAGTTCTGTAACACATAATGAAAGCAACTCTAACCTCCCATAATTTCTTCCATAGAAATTATAGTAATTCATTCATAAGAGAATTAATAACAAAAAGAAAAAGCATATCATAAGCATGTCACCAACTATATGAACCATCGATATCAACATTTCGAAAAGATAGCTTATATCTCATACAAAAAGTTGTAAAGTTGTCCAAAAGAAAATGTACCTATCAAGCTAAGTTCATTAGTCATAAAATTGTCAAGTGATGTGCTAAAATCACTTTAGCAAATGTACCAGTTGCTCCAAATAATATAATCATGAGAAAAGTACCGAACTCATGAGGATTGCGATTAATTAAGTACAAAAAATAATTAATCTAAATTTATTT
The DNA here is from genome assembly GCA_020521535.1 of Rubroshorea leprosula. Classification (NCBI taxonomy): domain Eukaryota; kingdom Viridiplantae; phylum Streptophyta; class Magnoliopsida; order Malvales; family Dipterocarpaceae; genus Rubroshorea; species Rubroshorea leprosula. The sequence continues at coordinate 609,357 of BPVZ01000074.1, read as the reverse complement.
GAACAATCGAAAAAGAATAAACTTTAATTAAAAATAATAAAAAGAAAATAATAATTAAAATAAAGTTAATCAATATACATCACTCACCATGTCCTTAAACTTAGGAAATTCAAGCCATGCGTTGAAGAATCGAAAAGGTTTTGGACCCCAATCAATTATATGATTTTTAGCACAATTGAGCAATGATCAGAGTATGAATGGTTCAAGCCCGATTGTTTAACATTCTCCCAGTTCAAGCACCATTCTTCTTAGAGTAAGAATCTATCCAATCTACTCATCGATGCTCCATTAGTTTGGTACTAGGTAAATTTTCTGCCAATTAATGGTAGGTCAACTAATCCACAATCAATGATAAACTATCAAACTTCGACATATCTCTTCTAATATTCCCTCCTCGCCATTCCTGCTTATTTCTCACTGCATTGAAGTCTCCCATTAAACACCAATTCCCCCCAGTATCAAGAATAAGATTTTTGAGAGCAGCCCATAAAGCCCTCTTTCCAACTATATCACATGGGGAGTAGATATTTATGATATAAATAGGAATGTTAGACACCCCCCAAAACCCAAAAATCCCAATGAAAATTTCCCCTTCAATAATTCTATCCTTCTTCAATAAATCAGAATTCCAAAACAAATCAAGCCTTCAGCCGTACCTTTTGAGGGTTGAGCAACCCATTCAAAATTATCTAATACCCATAGAGCTCTGCAAAGTTGAGCATCAACGACCTCTAACTTGGATTCTTGTACTGATAAAAATTCTACCTTCTCCCGAGCAACTAGTTCTCTCACCCTTTTTTTCTTGCCTTCCTTCCCTACTCCTCTAATGTTGGTTGACATAAAAATCATTTTAATTCTGCACTTCTATTTCCCCCATTTTCAGCCTCTCTAGTCACTGATCTTCGATACGTCTCCTTGTCTCGCTCCTCCACAGCATTTAGTCTTCATAGGACCTCATCCTCATTACCTCGATCCACAACTCCAATTATCTTTGCAAACCCCCAAATTTGCTCTCCATTGCTACTTTTCGCCTCGGATCACAAGCATCTATTTCTATTTTCAATGCCGTTGTCTGTGATTGAATCCTCCGTTACCTGGTTTTGGGGATCTGGGCTAAACTTCGGCATCCTATCTTCTGTTGTAGGGGCATCCTTGTTTTCATTTTCATTTTCATTTTCCCTAATGATCAATGGCAGAGTTAGAAATATTTTTTAATGGAACAAAGCAAATCCTTGATTAAGAAAGGGTTGCGATGAAAGAGAAATTGAAAAAACAAAAGAAAATTATTATAAAGTAAAATTTATTAGTCTTCAACAATAATTTAATAGTGATTGAATATGAATAAAAGGAAAGGATGAACATATATTGAGTAAAATAATACTGGACCATATGACAAAAGGTTATTAGTGAGTTAACGAACACTTTGTGAAAATGATATTGGAATAATCTTTTTTTCAATGGTTTTTACATTTTTCTCATTTTTCCTATTATCCCTATTTTCCTTATCTTTCTCATCATCACTTAAACTATTCTTCAATAATAGGAAAGTAGAAAATAACTAAAATATATGGAACAGAATACTTAAGAATGAAAATAGTTTAAATAAAACTAAGGGGACTAAACTAACATTGAAGATGCCTGTTGTTGTGAGTGTTGCGACGTGTGTGAGAATTTGGAAAGGATTCATATTTATTAGTAATTTTATACACATGAGGATATATCTACATGCTTATTACTGAAAATTTCTATCTAGCTAAAAGACGGTGTATAGACAAAAAAATAAACACAGTAAATGAAACAAAAGCATAGAAGGTAACCTTGTTTCTTTAACCCTCCTGTAGTTGAACATCCTTCCTTTAAAGTTTTCGAGTCTTCCGTGGAAGCTTGCTTTTTGCTCTGCCATTTCTTTCTCCCTCAATCTTTTTGCTTTTGTCTCTCTTATTTTCTGATTCCTCACTTTAATCTCCTCCCTGCCCATCTCTAATATTTATACTGACTCAATTTGTTAGTATATACCAACTTAATAACTTATTGTCCCTAATTTTAGTCTCCCAAAATCTTCTCCTGACAGTCCTTAAATTCTCCTAAATTTC
>BPVZ01000074.1:567189-578528 GCA_020521535.1 Rubroshorea leprosula | reverse complement strand
GGGGGCCAATCCTTCACAACCATCTCTAGTATCAGAAACATCTTGCTCACATCATGGGGGAGTTTTACCACCTCCTCATAATGCTACTTCCACATCTTTTCATCCCCATGGTGACTAGAGCAAAATCAGGGAAGCATATTGGACATGTTCAGATCGTGTTTCAAAAATTGGTTCATAATATGACTACTAATAAATTTGTGTTAAATAGTGTAGGTTTGAATGTTCAAGAGCCTAAAATTGTCAAGCAAGCACTTTAACTTCCACATTGGGTCGATGCAATGAAAGAAGAGCTAAAAGCACCTCACAACAATAATGCATGGACATTGGTTCCTCCACCTTCACCTTAAACAAACATTGTCAGCTCAAAATGGGTGTTCAAGATAAAACTGCATCGTAATGGAAGTATTGACAGGTTTAAGCAAGGCTAGTAGCATGAGGATACTCATAAGTGCTTGGGGTGGACTTCGATGAGGCCTTTAGTCTAGCTTTAAAATGAACAACTCTACAATTGGTTATTGCTTTTGCTACTACTCTAGCTATTACTCTATCATGGCCACTTAGATAGCTGGATGTAAAGAATGCATTGCTTCATAGAAAACTGAAAGAGGAAGTGTACATTAGTCAACCACCTGGCTTTGAAGATTTTATTCACCCTAATTATGTTTGCAAAGTCAACAAATTGATCTATGGTCTAAAGTCGGCTCCAAGGGCATGGTTTGATACATTTACTATTTAACTCTTTCAAATTGGGTTCTATTGTAGTAAAGCGGATTCTTCATAGAGGTCAAGATGCTGTACTACTCTTGCTTTATGTAGATGACATTGTTCTCATAGCCAGTTCATTGCAACTACTTCAAGAAATTATTAGCAATTTGAGTAGCAAGTTTGCACCTCAAGGATTTTTGATCTCTTAATTATTTTCTGGGCATTGAAGTAAATAAGTTTCCAGGAGGCATTTTCTTGTCACAAGCCAAATATGCCAAAGACATCCTTTGCCGAGCCTCCATGCTTGAAGCCTTTGCTATTGCTACCCCTATGGCTATTAAAGATACAATCACTTTGAGGGATAATGAGCTTGTGAATGACCAAGAATATAGAAAACTTGTTGGGGCACTACAATAGTTGACAGTAATGAGACTTGATATTTGTCATGTTGTTAATAAAGTTTGTCAATTCAGGCGGCAACCAACTCTCACTCATCTTCGTTAGGTTAAACGCATTTTACTGTACATCAAAGGGACTATGCATCATGGCCTACGGTTCTCTTCTCATAGCACACTATCACTAATAGGTTTTTGTGATACAGATTGGACTGGCTATCTAAGCACTAGAAGAAGCACCACTGGCTATTGTGTATTCGGGGAAAATTATATTTCATGGTCTTCAAAGAAACAACCCACTATCTCTTGATCTACAGCTAAAGCAAAATATCAAGCTTTGGTTTTTACCACAACTGAGGTCACATGGATCAACTATTTCCTTTGTGACATTAGAATGTCTCTTCCTAATCCTCCTCAAGTTTTTTCGGATAACATTCATGCCTTACATATGTCTATCAATCCTGTCATTCATGCTTGCATGAAACACATGGAGCTAGACTACCACTTTGTTTGGAAAAAGTAGCCCTTGGTACTTTGGTCATTCAATACATTCCTAGTAGGGACCAAGTTGTTAATCTACTTACAAAACCATTTCCATGTGCACAGTTCCAAGTGTTGAAGTTCAAATTGGGGTTGGTTAAATCAACCATCTCTAGTTTGAGGGGGAGTATGAAAAAGCAATCAATACAAGAGCCAAATAAGGGAACAAATGACGGCAAATATGAGCAATTGAGATTTGAATTGAACAAGAAACAACAACAAAAGAGGAAGGAAATTATCTGTCATAATTTCCTAATGGTCATAATGCAGAAATTGAGCAACAGTCAAAACAACAATCCTTTGCATAATTCTAGGCATGGAAACATGTCATGTAAATATTATATATACATATGCCATTGTACAAAACATCAAGAAATCTAAATATAATTCAGTATTCTCTTTTCTATCATTGTTTTTAGTTTTTCTTCACTGGACAATCATAGCACTTGCCTCATTGCTTGCTCTAGGCTAGATTTGCCTTATTTCTTCTTGTGAAAGGGGGATGCTCTCAAATGAGAGAGCACTCAACCATTCCTCCACAATTTATTTTTCCATATCGTAACCATGGAAGCATAAAATAGCTTGGTTTGCATCAACAGGTTACCTAATGATGTTCTTTCACACATTGTGTCATTTCTTCCTTTAAAAGATGCAATTTGTATCTTTGTATTGTCAAGAAGGCGAAGGTACATCTACACTTCAAGTTCAAACCTCGTATTTGATTTTGGAGGTTTCCTTAATTTTGAAGAACGTATACTGGGGTTGATTCATCTCATCAATGTTGTGGATAGGGTATTATTTCCCCATGACGGATGTCCTATAAATAGATTATATCTTGGTGGCTTAGAGTCACAACCTCTTGGCCTTTAGTGCCTTGAAAGTTAGATATGTGGTCTAACATTGTGTGGAATTCTAGCTAGAGATATAGTTTATATTATTTGTTAATGCTCATTGGCTGTGTTTAACTAGTTTATTTACTAGTAAGACATTGGCAATTCTAAAGTTGGTTGTGCCATTAAATTCTGTTTTTGAGATCCCTATCGAAGTTTTTCTCCCAAGCTTTAAGGAGCTTCATCTTGACAGCGCATTCCCTTTTCCAATGATAATTTTGCTCAAAGCCTACTTTCTAACCATCCTATTCTTAAGAGTTTGTTCTACATGTTTAGAGATGAGAATTGCAAATTCTTTGTTTCTCATCTTATACTTTAGAGCCTCTTGAATTTGATTGCATGTGTGAGGAAGGAGGGTATAGAAGTTTTGAAATCGCAATTAATGCCCCAAGTCTTGTGTACTTGGAATACAATGTATGTGAAGTAAACTCTCATACTTTTGTAAACATGCAATCTCTTACTGAAGCTAGTATTTTTTTTTTAACATAATGAAGTCGATCCTTTGCCTTACAGCAATGCTGCAATTGATTTGATGAGAGGGATAAGCAAAGTTCAAAAACTTGGAATATTGGTTGCAACTCTTAATGTTAAGTTTTCTGAGCATTGCTTATTCCTATAATGAACCATAAATTATGAATTGGCTAGTTTCTCATTTAGTTATTTTTTAAAAGCCAAATCTATGTAGTTAACAACTTTCTTTTTGCAAGATCTCCTGAAGTTCAACATTTCAATCCCTGTGTTGCATAATGCGTCTCATTTGACACTTTTCAATTGCAATGACTGTTAGGACTTGTCAATATTTCAACATTTACTAGCATGTTGTGAGTCTTTGGAAACCCATGTTTTTCAGGTATGAAATCAAATTGCCGAAATGATTGACTGCTACTGCAGAATAGAGATTATATATACATAGAGTAAGAATCCACTTACACACAAGTCATACCCATCGTACTTATATAAAATATCAATAATTTATCTCTCAACTTTCAATGATTGAGCTTTATTCACATTCATTAAATATAATTATTTTTTCCATCTAAAAGTTCGTGATAAATCTTAACCATTGAAAGTGAATAAATAAATTGTTAAAGTTTTATGTAAATGTGATGTATAAAACTTGTGTGTAAGTAGATTCCTTTTTATATATACAAATACGAAAAAGTATTTTGCAAATCATCCTCCCTAATTTTTTTTGGAGGACATTTAAAAACTCTTTTTTTTTATTCATATTTTTAAAAACTAACTATGAAATTAAAAATTTTATTCATATAGATCATACAAGTAAATTTTTATGTTGATTTAATAGGCCTAAATATTTCATTAACTACAAGAAATTTAACACCATTAAATATATGTTATCATGTAGAGTTTTTTTTTTTATCAAAGGGTTATAAGTGTTAGATCAATATGGAAATTGATATGGATGATCTATATGAATAAACTTTTAACCCAATGGTCAAATTCTAAAAATATTAATTATAAGGTGGATTTTTAAACATGTTCTCCAACAAAAGATTTCGAAGGATGACCTATCCTACATCATCTTCATACACACACACACACACACACATATAGAATAGAGATCTACTTTCACACAAATCTCACACATCACATTTTCACAAAATCTCAACCATTCATCTCTCCACTTTCAATGGTTGAGATTTATTCATATTTATTAAATATAATTATCCTTTTCACCTAAAAAGTTGTGATAGATCTCAACAATTAAAAGTGGAGAGATAAATGGTTTAAATTTTGTATAAGGTGGTGTATAAAACTTGTGTGTGGATGAATTTCTTCTCATATATATATGTTTATGTTCAGGCATTTATAGATAAGTGGAATCTCGATGCTTTGTACTCCTTAGAGGAATTAGAGCTAGTTGTTTGCTATTTGGCCTTGAGACAATTGAAATTGCAGTGGCACTATCAAAAAGATGGAATTTGTGAAGTATTTAATAAATAATGCAAAAGTTCTAAAGAGAATGAAAGTTCAAATTACTTGGGGAATGTATTGAGAACAATTACAGATAGCTAAAGCATTATTTATGTTACCAAAAGCCTAAAAAACATGCAAACTGTTTGTTACAAATCTTACAACCTATGCTAACAATTGTATAAACTTATCAAAAAAAACTTATGGAAGGACCAAAAAAGTCCATTTTTCATAGTTGAGGACAAAGAAAGTGTAAAATATAGTTTATGAACTAAAATTGTTCACAATTGAAAGTTCAAGAACTAAATTTAAAATTTAACCTAAGAACTATTTGACATTTTTTTGCATTTTTCCTTTGCAAATTTCATAAACTTCTAGTTGAGGTAAAGAAGGTGATGCTGTAGCAAGAATGCAGAACTAAGTCAGCAACTCTCAGTTTACAATACATCAACTTTGTAGGCTACAATATAGGCCAGTGCAATTTTGTCCAAATGGCCACCCAAGTCAACAAAAATGGCCACCCAAGTCTACAAAAATGGCTACCTTCCATCTGCATTTTACTTTTCATGTATTACCTTTAGTTAGATTTTGCCTATAAATAGCCATGTTTCCTCCATTTTATGCATCGAGTTTCAATCAAAGTATTTGAGTTTTCTTCTTCCCCATTTGAGGAATTTTTTTGAGAGTGGATTTCTCTCATTTATCTTTATATCTTAGGTCTTGCCATCCTAAGTGGTGATCTAGCAATCAAATTCATTGTAGTAGGATTCTAAATCTCACCAAAATCAGTGTTTCTATATCGGCTCCTGTGCCATTTATTATCAGAGCCAACATATTTGATGTCTCCATGCCTTCTTGAGCATTCTGATGAAATTCTAGTCACCAGAAAGTGTTCAACACACCAACACGCGTTGTTGCTTTTGTCGCACGCATTGGCAAAGTGACACCACTACAAATTGCATGTAATTCACATGTCAATCATCTTCAAGCTAGCCTCTGCCACCGCCTCATGCTACATCATCACCCATCATTGCCACATCATCTATTTGCCATGTCACATAAGCCACATCATTAAATCTTTCAACTTTTTTTGACTTTACAAATTGGCCCTCATATTTTTGTAAATTTTAAATCAACCCCACTTCCAGAAACTAACTTTCCAAAAAGCTCCTTACCAACCTGAACTCAATGCTCTAAAGCCGTTTTTGGGGTCCAAATTGTCAAATTTTCACTCTATCCACCAATCCTCGTCAACATGCCTCTTAGAAGACAAAATCTTCCTCATCAATGAGCTATTTGAGATGTAGAGATGGAAGAACTTCATCAACAAATTTAAAGGCTTCAAGAAAGAATCGAAGCTTTTGAGGGTTAACAGGTTCAATATCTTCAAGATGAACTACATGAGTCAAAGGAAGATACTAATGAAGAGAATCCCTTCCACCACCTAATGGATAATGAAAACTCATCGTCAACAGAAAAAGTTTTATCATTGACATCCCCAACAGAACGTAGCTCACAAATCCACTAACCTTGGCATCAAAATTGATATTCTTGATTGTGAAAGTCGCCTTCAACCTGATGAATTCATCAATTGGTTGCACACTATGGAGTGTGAATTTGAACACAAGGATATTCTTGACAACAAGCGTGTGAAGCTTGTCACCATCAAATTGAAGAAACATGCATCCACTTGGTGGGTATCTTAAACCAAATCGAGAAAAAGAAGGCCGCAACAAAATTAAAACTTAGGAGAATATGCATCGAGAACTCACTCATAAGTTCTTACCTGATCGTTACTACCAAGATAATTTTGTTAAATTTCATAACTTGCAGTAGAAATCTTTGACTGTGGAAGAATATATTATGGAGTTCAAACAATTGATGATGAAGTGTGATGTTTGAGAAAAAGAATAGCAAAGCATAGCAAGATATCTTAGAGGATTGGACTATGAGGTTTCCAAAATTGTTTAACTTCAACAATATTGGACTTTGGATGATGTCATTTAGCTAGCATTGATATTTGAAAAGTAGTCTCAAAGAGGAATATTACTCGCACTTCAAAATTGTGAGATTTTGGAACCAACCAAGGGACCCAAACCTTAAAAACCATTGCCAAGACCCTTGCTAAAGCTAAGAAGGAAGCTAGTTTGAGCTCCCAACCTAGCGCTTGAAAGTGTTTCAAGTGTCAAAGATTTGGCCACATATATAGCCTTCAACTGTCCAAATAGGAGAGTTGTCACAATTATTAGAGAAGAAATTCATGAAGCCTCAAAAAGGTGAAGTAGAAAAGGAGCATAATGAAGAAATTGAGCTACTACAGTTTGAGGAAGAACTAATCACAATTGACCATGAAGAATCTTTGGTTGTGCATTGAAGTCTTCGTGCTACCATAACCAAGGATGAAGATTGGCTTTAAGATAGCATTTTTCATAGCAGATGTACTTCTTGATGGAAAGCTTGCAATGTCATCATGAATAGTAAAAGTTGTGAGAATGTCGTGTCCAACTATATGGTTGAAAAACTAGGACTACTAGTCAAAGATCATCCCCATCCATACAAGCTACAATGGCTATGGAAAGGAAATGAGGTAAAACTAACTAAATGTTGCCTTGTATCTTTTTCTATTGGTATTAAGTACCAAGATGAAGTATGGTGTGATGTTATTCCTAGGACGTCTGTCTCTTGTTACTTGGTCGCCCCTGGCAATTCGATCAAAAGGCCATCCATGACGGCTACATCAACACTTACTCGTTTGTGATCTCTAATCAACCTTTCAAAAGTTATATCGAGAATCAGGAATAGCAAGTCTCTTTCTATTATCCAAAGTAAATGATGCCACTTCTTCTTTTCCAAAGGAAATTAGATCTCTCCTTGAAGAATTTTTTGATGTTGTTCCTAGAGAGATCCCTCCTGGATTACCACCAAAGTGAGACATTCAGCGTGCATTGATTTCATCCCAAGACTTGTCATCCCAAACAAGCTTGCTTATCTGATGAACCCTCAGGAGCATGCAAAACTTCAACGACAAGTCAAAAAGTTGATAAAGAAAGGACTTGTCAAGGAAAGTGTCAGCCAATGTGCCGTGCCTGTGCTACTAGTCCCAAAGAAAGATGGAACTTGGAGAATGTGTGTGGATAGTCGAGCAGTCAAAAAAATCACTATCAAATATTGATTCCCAATTCCATGCGTTGATGACATGCTTGATCAACTGCATAGCGCTACTGTCTTCTCAAAGATTGACTTGAGAAGTGGATATCACCAGATTCGAATGCATCTAGGTGATGAATGGAAGACAGCATTCGAAACTAGAGATGGTTTGTACAAATGGACAGTCATGCCATTCGGATTGTCTAATGCTCCCAACACTTTCATGCGTCTTATGAACCCGGTATTTCGACTCTTCTTTGGCAAATTTGTCATGGTTTACTTTGATGATATCCTGCCATACATCAAGAATGAACAAGATCATATGGATCATCTCTGGCAAGCAGAAACCATCCCTTTCTCTTTTCACTTTAACTCCTATTGTCTATTATGTCCTAATAAGTCATTGAATCTATTTAGCTGGAGGAACTTCGCAACGATATTGTAGACTTGAAGGAAATGTATAGGGAGCAAGTGAACTTGCTTGTGAATAAGGTATTTTGTTTCCCCCAACTCCGACGTTGCTGGTCCCCCCCCATAAATTCTTGTTTTATTGCCCATTGCTAATAGATGGTTGTTTTTGTTGACATATTCAAATATTGGGTTCTTCAATGGGTAACAGCACCTCATAAGCAATCCTTTTGTGGTATTTAAAAGATATGACATCCTACAGTTTATGGTAAATATAACCTGTCTTACCAAAAATTTTGCCCCTACACTGGTTGTCATGTATTTTTATACAGGAGTCTGTACCTTTTTCCAATCATATGTTGTATAGAACAAAACATTACATGACAAATCAGATGTTTATGCAGATTGAATGTGATGGTAAATTGGTGATTTGTTTTTATAATAAAAGATTAATTCTTTTCTTAAATCATAAATGGTTGTACCTATCATCAATTTTTCTTGTTATTTTGCATTTGTGAGATCCATCATTCCATATGGCCTCAATGGTGTCATTATCTTAATCAAACTTGTGTTCCCCATGGCATGCATTAGTCTCACATGGTTTTTTCATGCGCAGATATTGGACATCCTGTTTCGTGGAGATTTTATTTATTTTTAATAGTATGTCATACTATAAAAGAAATGATGAGATAAACCACAATTTTGCAGGTGAGGAGACTCTTTCATGTTGGGAATTAGGGAAATGTGGAAGAAGGAATGACAGACAATTTCTATAATTAAACATGATTTTGCAGTCGTTTAGATCGAAAATTATATTTCTGTTAATTAAAAGATAATTCAGTGCAGGGAATAAAACTTTTTCCATTTAATTCATGAACAATCCCCCCCCTCTTGTTTTTTTTCTCATTCCCTTTGTCAAACCAAAAGCATTCAGATGGATTTTAACGTATGACCTAAAGAACGTAAAATAATCCAGACGGTTAGAACTGCGACCTATTAGTCATTTACCTTCCTAGTTTCATTTAATTCAATGCTTACCATTTTACCGATATAATATTTTTTGCCTCTTATAATAATAATATGATATGATAAAAAAAAAAAAACAGTTTATAGGTTGAAATATATAAGGGAGTGGGTGAAATTAAAGAAAAAATGGCGAGTTACTTCGAGTAGCTTTTCACAGAAGATAAGTGGCAGAGGCCTAAGCTAGATGGTATCAGCTTCAAACAGATTGATAGGGCAGACAATGCATCCCTTATGGCATCATTCTCCGATGAAGAAATCAAAAATGCTGTATGGGATTGTGAATCGTCAAAGTCTTCAGGCCCGGATGGATTTAATTTCAAATTTGTGAAGAGCATGTGGGAATATATAAAATCTGAGATTGTTGGTTTTATCAGAGAGTTCCAAGAATAGGGTAGGCTGGTAAGAGGATCAAATGCCTCTTTCATAACTCTAATTCCAAAGGTTGAAAACTCCCAAAGGATTGAAGAATACATGCCTATTTCTCTTATCGGAGTTATGTACAAGATAATTGCGAAGCTGTTAGCGAATCGCCTTCGAAAAGTTCTGGACAAAGTTATTGGGGAGCAACAAATGGCATTCATTGAAGGTAGGCAGCTGGTTGATGGAGTGGTTATTGCTAATGAAGTGATTGATGAGGCAAAGAGGAAAAAGAAGAGAAGCTTCCTTTTCAAGGTCGATTTTGAAAAAGCATACGACAAGGTGATTTGGGATTTCCTCGACTATATGCTGATGAGGATGGGTTTCTGCAGTACATGGAGAGGGTGGATACTTGAGTGTCTACAATCAAGCATGGTCTCAGTTCTGGTCAATGGAAGCCCTTCAAGACAATTTCCAGTTAGCAAGGGACTTCGCCAAGGAGACCCTTTATCTCCTTTCCTTTTCCTGATTGTAGTGGAAGGGTTGAATGGTTTAATGTCCTCTGCAGTTGAAAAAGAGTTATACAAGGGTGTGACAGTTGGCAAGGATGCGGTAATGGTTACCCACCTTCAATTTGCAGATGACACCATCTTTTTTGGGGAAGCAATAGAGGATAACATCATGATGATTAAAAGTATAATGAGGACTTTTGAGCTGCCCTTTGGACTGAAAATTAATTTTCAAAAGAGCCAACTTATGGGTATCAGTGCTGAAGATGGCTGGGTAAGCAAAATGGCCTATAGATTATGCTGTAAGAAAGGGATATTACCATTTAAATATCTGGGAATTCCCATCGAGGGAAACCATAAAAGGATCTCTATGTGGCAGCCCTTGTTGGACTCTTTTAAAAAGAAGTTGACAAGATGGAAGGGTCGGCAACTTTCCCTTGGGGTTCGGATCACGCTCATTAATTCTGTGTTGACCAGTTTGCCAGTGTTCTTAATGTCGGTTTACCTAATCCCAAAAGGTACTCTCAAAGATATTGATAGAATTTGGAAGAGTTTCTTATGGGGAGGGGAAGGAGAAAGGAAAAAAATTAATTGGGTCAATTGGAAGAAGGTATGCATGCCGAAAGATTATGGTGGGTTGGGAGTGAGAGATCTAGGGTATTTTAACTTGTCATTGATGGGGAAATGGTGGGGAAGGTTAGCAATAAAAGAGGAAGGATTATGGAGGAGAGTAATAGCAAGTAAGTATAGTGAGGGAGGGGGGCATTGGAAGGATTGGGTAAGGAATGGGGCAGGAGTTAGCTCTTTATGGTGGAGAGATGTTAGAGGGATTAACAAAGTAGAAGGGGAAAATTCAGGGTGGTTAACAGAGGGTTTTAGATTAAAGATAGGAGAAGGGAAGGACGTGAGCTTTGGTGGGATGAGTGGTGTGGGGAGAGTTGTCTAGCTAATAGATTCCCAAGATTGTATCTATTATCTGCAGGAAAGGAGAAGGAATGCTACCAAATGGGATCTATGTGCAATGGAACTTGGAAATGGAATCTTACATGGAGAAGGAAGCTGCTCGAAAGGGAAGAAGAAGCTGCAACAGAACTCAGCAAGCTAATTGAAGGAGTGAAGATATCTCCTGGCCAGCTTGATGAATGGGAGTGGAAACATAGCAAGGACTCCCATTATTCAACCACATCAGCGTACTCACTCTTGACAAAGGTGCCGAGGTGTTCGAATCAAGAAAGAGTCTTCAGGAGAGTATGGAACCCCATCCTGCCAAACAAGATCTCTGCTTTCAACTGGCAACTGTTGCTCAATAGGCTCCCAACCAAATCCAACTTGCTGAAAAGAGGACTTGGCTCAATTATGGGAGATGGCAAATGCAACCTGTGTCAAGAAGAGGAAGAAGACGCAACCCACCTGTTTCTGAAATGCAA
>BPVZ01000074.1:518889-532365 GCA_020521535.1 Rubroshorea leprosula | reverse complement strand
TTTGTGGGGGGAAGCGAGAGGCTTCTGTTTCTAAAAGCAGCCACGATCACCTGGGCAAAGCTGGTAAACAGGTCTTTCTCCGGTTTCTCCTTAAAATAGCGGGGAGAGCGAAGGAAGAACGTGATAACAAAGAGGACTACCAGGATCAACGGAAATCTAAAGCCTTTTTCCCATCCAAATTAATCTAGCATGTGAGCAGTTGCTGTCGCAGTAATTACAAGAAGAAAGGAGAACGACGCGTAGTAGTACATGAAGTATCTCTCTAAGGACCTCTTATCTTTTGGTTTGAATTGATCAACTCCGAAGGCTGTGGAGCAGCTAACACAACCCGCTCCAATGGAAATGAGAGAAAACGTGGAGAAGAGATAACCCAATTGTGCTGTCGTTGGGGATCTGCAACTTCGAGTTGATGGATCAGTGCAACGGGGAGGCTTTAATTTTGGAATTATTGTTGTCAACCATAAAAGGAATGTCCCCTGTGCAATTCAAAGTTCAGCATGATTAGTCCCTTGCAAATAGAGTTGGCAATGCAGTTCAATTTAACCGCATGATGCAAGGCATCCAAGTGCATTAATTGAAGACCTCAATCAAATTAAGAAAAAGAATATAATTTCGATGCAAGGGATATTCGTGACGCGAGAAAGAATTGCCTTACTTTTCAAGTGCATTGACAAAGTGTAACAGATAAATAGATGGATGCATAGGTAGGTGACAAACTCATTAAAAATAAATAAATCTCCAAAATATGTGATAAGATGCAGACAACTACTAGATATTCACACTCATTCTCTAAACCTTGATACATGGATATTCTTTCAGTTCCAAATAACAGACGTTTACACATGGACATGCCATGCCAACGTATAGAGAAAAGGAGAAAGGTTTTGCCTGAGATTAAAGAGGTTTAAAGAATAACAAAAAAGTGTAGCGATTAAATGAGGGTCCTGAATCAATTTATGCAATTGGTTTATATATAAAATAATTGTATCCTTTTCTTGGTCGAGTGAACAAAAACACATTACTCGGTATAAATAGTACTTGTGCTTTTACTATCTCTAACCCCAATAAAAGAATGCAGAGAATACGGTCAACAAGTTTCATAACCATACAGGAAGCCACTGAGAAGAAATGTATATTATTATATCAGACGAGCACATCAAAGTCATTGAAGAAAAGAGGAAAATGATTAGCATATATACAAGGATGAAGGCTAGTATTTTACCAATAGACTGGATACAGAACCGAAGCCAATGGTAGAAAAACGACCTGTATACGAATCGGAGATGAAACCGCACAAAAGAGCCAGCAAATCTGTTGTAGCATTCCAGAAGAACATTGCGTGGTTGGCCTTAGCGGTGGTCATGCGATACTCCTTGGTTAGGTAGATTACCATATTGGAAAGCAGCCCCCATAGGACACCACTTTCTGGAATTGCTCATTCACTGTAATTTCACAAGTTAATACATCAAAATCAAGATTTCAAAACTCAACACCAGATCATGGAATTCACCATTTCAACAAGAAATCAGTAAAGAAACTCGAAAAACCCATGTAGACAGTACATGCTTATGTGTATTTTATATGGGTATTTAGCCCATATTAAAAGGTTTCACATGTTAGCTATTTTAGTTTAGTGAACACCCAGAACAGTGATTATTCAAAGCTTGAAAAAAAACTGTGTGATTGCCAACCGTTTGACTCAATGCGAAGGAATGGAAACGATCTCATTTTATAGTTTTCACACGTACCTATAGGTGAAAAAAATGGTGATGAAGCCACCCTTTTCTGTTGTAGGGGCATCCTTGTTTTCATTTTCATTTTCCCTAATGATCAATGGCAGAGTTAGAAATATTTTTTAATGGAACAAAGCAAATCCTTGATTAAGAAAGGGTGCAATTTGTGCATCGATCGGTTGCGATGAAAGAGAAATTGAAAAAACAAAAGAAAATTATTATAAAGTAAAATTTATTAGTCTTCAACTATAATTTAATGGTGATTGAATATGAATAAAAGGAAAGGATGAACATATATTGAGTAAAATAATACTAGACCATATAACAAAAGATTATTAGTGAGTTAACGAACACTTTGTGAAAATGATATTGGAATAATTTTTTATTCAATGGCTTTTACATTTTTCAAAGTTTTCTTATTATCCCTATTTTCCTTATCTTTCTCATCATCACTTAAACTATTCTTCAATAATAGGAAAGTAGAAAATAACTAAAATATATGGAACAAAATACTTGAGAATGAAAATAGTTTAAATAAGATTTAGGGGACTAAACTAACATTGAAGATGCCTGTTGTTGTGATTGTTGCGAATTGTGTGAGAATTTGGAAAGGATTCATATTTATTAGTAATTTTATGCACATGAGGATATATCTACATGCTTATTACTGAAAATTTCTATCTAGCTAAAATACAGTGTATAGACAAAAAATAAATAAAATAAATGAAACAAAAGCATAGAAGGTAACCTTGTTTCTTTAACCCTCCTGTAGTTGAACATCCTTCCTTTAAAGTTTTCGAGTCTTCTGTAAAAGCTTGCTTTTTGCTCTGCCATTAATAATTATATTAATGGAACGATTTGGTTTTAGCGGTATGGAACGCTGAACACGGCAAGCAAGTTATAACCATATTTCATTATCAATAATTTTCATTAGTAAAACAACATTTAGTACAAAATAGAATAGGTGTGCATAAAAATTTATTCTCTTCATTCAATTTTAATGGACATAATTTCTGATTGAATTTTTCTAAGTTATAATAAGGCACCTTTTTAATATAAATTTCTATAATAAAAAAAAAAAGTAAAAGTTAACATTAATTTTAATATCATTGTCACATGAATAAATTTAATTAAATAATTAATAAAATAAATGTTTTTTTTTTTATTATGAACTTGTTATCCATCTCTCATTCAATAATTCCTATTATGCAATTTAACATAATTCAAACCATACAACAGTTTTTTATTAAAAAAAAAAAAAACTTTTATTCTTCTAATTTATAGAGAATGTTTATTTTTTACAGGATCAAAGTTAACTGGATGGTCTATTACCATTGGGGCGGGAGATTTCTCGTGATTTTTGCCAGTATTCTCGCCTGTGGAACTGTCCAGCGTTCCGTTAATGAAACAATCATTGACGGAATACAAATGGTACGTAAGTCTCATGACATGTTGCCATTAGTTCGTCCAATTGTTTAAATGACGCAACGTTTATGGGCTAACATATATTGTATGTTGGGGGTTGAAATCCTCAAAGGACAACATGTTTGAGGTCATCTTAGGGGGTTAAGCCATTGGCAGATAACAAGATAATAACAAATGTGTCCGATAAAAATGGCAAATCATGCAAACGAAAACCCTTGAACGTGTTGACGAGTTCCTCGGCCTAAATCAGTAGCATATAACCCCTCCAACTCTTTAACGGTGGCAATAAACGACCTTATTTGACGAGTGGCGTCAGCGATCTTTCCAAAACCAATTTAGTTGAATCTGATGGGATTTAGGGCAATAGATAAATCAACACTAAACACGAAAAAATTTAAAGGCATCACCTTCTTTACCTCCTCCAGAAGTTTATGAAATTTGCAAAGGAAAAATGCAAAAAATTCTCAGATAGCTCTTAGGTTAAATTCCAAATTTAGTTCTTGAACTTTCAACTGTGAACCATTTTAGTTCATAAACTATGTTTTATGGAACACCTCTAACAAGGTTTAAAGCCATGATATGGACATTAGTTTTTTGCCTGTGCTTCTGGTAAGCCCAGACGCCTGCAGCAGCACCCCCAACTAGAAGCTGTCCGCAAAACTCAATTTTAAGTATGTACAGAAAGACTCACTAGTCACTACTAGCAAGTGTCAGTGCTGTTGATAGCCACAAGGCTGCTGTCTGCATATCAAACTTTGGGGCATAAAGTAATGTCTCCCCAAAATCCTCTTCAAGCTTTTTATAAATCTCTGTCAGTCTTTCCAGCTTGAATTTCATCACAAATCAACTGCAACAATAACGTTAGGATCAGAATTTTCTCATTTGCGAAGTTGCTATGAGATTACAAGGGAAGCATCAAGAAACTAAAATTATCTAGAAAGAGTTCAGAAATACAATTAAACTTTGGCAAAAATAATATCTTTAGGAGAGAAAGAAGTAAAAATAGTCAATTCACAACCCAAATTCCATCTCCGCAATGAATTAACATGGAAGAAGATGTAGGTTTAGTTGATGATAACTTTGGAAAGGTAGACAGAGCACCATAACTTTTATGGGATACCAAAAGTTGGGGTTTTATAGACCATAGAGAACATCAATATTGTCTAGGAGTAAGGCCAAATTGGTGGTGGGGCAGTCTGGAAATCGGCCTAAAGCTTACTTCCACTCTGCCACCTAAACTTGCTTACTTAAGATGCATCCAAATTTTTTTTAATGCTGAACAAATTGAAATGGTTTATGTGAGGAATACATAAATATATTGCAATGCATAATAGCTCTGCCAATGGCCAGTTTAATTAAGGGGCTAAAAGTGAAGGATAAAAGAATTGGATTTAACATTAAAATTGCTAGTAGCAGCTGAAATACAAGCTCTCAGCATGATGAAAGATTTAAAAAACTAAAAGGCTTTTACATCATAGAATATACATGGGCCCTGAACTGTGGTCTGAGAGAAATGACTACAAAATTGCTCTTAAAGTTAATAGAAGCTGATGGAAAGGCATTTAAAGAGGTGATTTGGAGATGTTAATGAATATAAAAAGACAAGGAGATCAAAAAAAGAGGCATCTTGCTGGAAACAAATAAGTGGTGTCATTCGCAACTACTTTAAACAAACCTTTTTACCACCTGTCATTTATGTAAATAGCTAATTAACCAACCTGATGGAGATGAACCAGTTCTAGTTTATTGCACAAGAAGCCCCAGAAGTTTCTCGACATGTAATCAAAGAATTAGGTAGTTTAGCAATGGCTGAAGTTGTAAATTTTTGGCAGGCAGTTAACTATTAGCCATGATGAAAGAAACAATCTGGTTGTACAGGAGATAATTGATCACTTGGATGTGAAAGAAAAAAGTCACCTTTCTGAGGAGAATTGCAATATCTGCCTGTGAATCTTCAATGGATTGACTTCCACACTCTATATAGTGAACATTGTGACTTATATTTCTTGCTTGGGCTTCTAGTACTCGGGTCTTCTTCAACTCAAATCATCTTTTCTCTCCATTGCCAATTTATATCATCTCAACTTCAAAGTAACTATAGAAAACATCATGAGAATAACATTACCATAAAAATAAAAGATAAAAAGAAAAAGAATCTTTTAGAGCTAAGTCAGGTTTTTTTACCAGTGAGACATGTTTTAAAAACCTTGCCATGAGAAGAAAAGAAAAGAAAAGAAAATAAAAATCTAATCAAATAATCAGAGGAGAAAATAACACTTCTCTTCAGATATGAGTATTTAAGTACCAAACTTGTCACTTAAGTATATCTCAAATTACGAACAATACCAAATTCTTAATTGATTTGACCAAGTATATCCAATTGTAAGATGACTTCCTATTTTCTTTTATAGGACCTAGATAAGTGTTATCTTATTCTGATCCGATTTCAAAGAAAAAATAATGTAACTTGATCTCCCCCCAGACTCTGGTTCTATTAAGGGCACACAGTTCATGGAGGCATTTCATCAAACAAGAAGCAGGCATATTCGTATCCAGTTAAAACACAGAAATAACTAGGATTTAAGTACCCTTCCAGACGAGAATACATTTCTTCATAACCCATGACATAGTTTCGTTTACGTATCACATTCAAGGTGTAGAATTAAACAAAATATGTAACTTCAGAGAAAATTTACATCTTTATTACAAAACACAATGCATTCAAGATCCAGTATGATTCCAGGAAATTCACACCACAACAGGTTTAAAAAGAAAAGAAAATCACTCGCATAAAGAAAGACCTTACTCCTCAGACCTGCAAATCGCAGATATAAGAAACTGAAGGGAGAACATCCGTGAATTCTGCTCCAGCTGGGGTTTTGCGTTTCAGTGGCCACTGTCAAGTTAATATATTTTGCTTGGCCTTATTGCATGGCTAGTCTCTAAATTTCGACCTAAATTCAAATAAGCCCTTAAATTTGTAATTGTAAATATTGATGTCAGACTCTGCATCGTCAAATTCCATGCTCAAGTCATCCTTAATGTGAAGTATATTTCAAATTAGTAATTCTGTAAGTAATATGTTGATTCTAAGTGGTCCAATGATATTTTTCCTTAAAATAAAAATAAAGAGTCCCATATCATAACCTAAAGTGATTATAATATTTTTATTTTTGACATTAATTTATAATAAAAACTTATATAGCTTAATAAATAGAATTTTTTTATTAGATAAAATAATTAATTTTTTTTTATTTGAAATAATATAAATTTTTCATTAAAAATAAAAATGAATGTGTGATTATAATTTTATAATATTTCTTATTTATTTTTTATTATTATTTTTATAAAATTAATCACTTTAATAATAAATATATATATAAAGAAAAAATACACTTAATTACTTTTCGATATATCTTTATTAATCATTTAATATTAAATAACAGACATTAATCACTGTATAACTAAACAATTATATCAATTAAAATCTGCAATTTACTATTCATTATTTGCTTTTCACTATCAATCACATGGTATTTGTTAATCGACACCTGTTACCCACTATCGCTATCAGATATTTACTATCCACCATTCACTACCTATTGAATTTTAACTACTATACCAAGTAGCCCTAATTATCATAATGGGATATACTTTTTCTGTTTCACTTTATTTTGTGTATTATATTTTGGGTTTTTTTAAGAAATATTTAATTAGAAATATTTGACTGTTGGTTAATTTACACGCAACTATTGTAAACTCGATCTAAAAGACTCATCATATTTATCATTTTTAAATATTTAATTTACATATAAAAATTAGACTCAAAATATGAGCTGGGTGAATTAAAGTTAAGGGATAAAAATAAGGTTAAAGAGAGAAAATTATTTATCAATGTTGAAATTGAAAACCAATTAATTTAAGATAAATTTTTAGTATATTCTATCTTATAATTTATAGTATATTTGTTTGTGATAGAAAAATTGGCCCCGACCTTCTAAAATCTTGGTGAAGCTTCGTCCATATTAGCACAAATTAGACAAATTCTATTATTTAGAGAATATACAATAAAATCTCTCTCCGAATTATTCTTTCTTCAAACAGAACAAAGACAACTTTTATACCGTTGAAACTTTTCCTGGAAGGATTATTATTAGGTGGTCGACGGTCTTCTTCTAGACCGATTGAGGCCGAAGGGTACAGGACAATCCATGCCCGTTAATTTCTTTTGCCTTTGTTATGGTTAAACTAAGAATTGGTCCCTTATTTAGTAATTAGAGATACATATTAAATTTTATCAATGAATGATTACCCTTATTTTATTAGACAAAAAATTCTTAAGTCATAAATTATTAATAATACTAAGTTACTAATGATCTGTTAATTTAAATAAAAAACTAAATCTCTCTTAAATAAATTTTCAAATTCAAAAATTGTGAGTGGATAGATTAGCGCTGAAAGAGCTACTCTTCTTATATAATTCCACTCAACTCGACTCCAAAATAATTAAAGTTTAATATAACTTTTAAATACCAAAAAATTTAATAAAAAAAGTAGTAGTACTAAGTTTCCGAACGTCCAAGTTTTGGCTAACTTCTATCGCCATAAACAATGCCTTGTATGTAGGTATTTTTCTACTACTATCAAACATTTTCTCTAATCTCATTAAGTTTGACTTTTAATTGTGGACGATTTTCTGTTTATCTTATCATCCAAACAATTTTCTACTTTTTACCAATAGAAATATTTCTATTAAGTTTGTGCTTCTTTAAATAGATCTAAAAGTTTCTGTTTTTTTTTTCCCATCACAATATGCAGCGATGCGATCGAAATGCAAACGCTACATGTTCCAAAGATAGCATAGAAATGGATATTCTCTTAAATTTTCATCCAAATGTGAAGACCAATAATACAAGGAAAGCAAGAGAATCAAAACAAGAAAAACCTAAAGTTTAAAATACACTTCAACAAATTTTTTTACATTCAGCCAATACAATTCCATAGAGTAATTAACACCTTATTAGTTATTAGGGATGACATGTATGTACAGCTCGTTTGGAGCACCAGATGAAATGCCGGATGGGATAAAAAATGTGTCCCATCCAACCTAATCCCACGTTTGGAGGGTACTTAGGATGAGGTGAATTATATCTAGTCTTTTATTCAATCCCATGCTTAAAAAATCATTTTAATCCCAACATTCCCATGGGATAAGGTGGGTGTTGGGGAATAGGCCCAACACTCACTGTGGGCTCAGCACAATAAGCTCATTGGCACACACAAACGTCCAAGGACAACTCTAAATGTGGACATGTTCATCAAGATATACTCATGTGGATGTTGATACTTGGGTTAACCGGGTATTTACACATGATACCTTACATCATCAAAAGGGGCTATAAATACCCCTACCTACCTCCATTCAAGGTATTAACTCCACTACACTTCTCTCCTTATAATTAATCTTGAGAGCCTCTCTCTCTAGAATATTGATTATTGCTAACTTGAGTGTCGAGACATCTTCTCGAGGAAGTTTTTCAAGTGTTGGAGTAGTTGGAGATCTTTACAGTGTAAGTTCGTGAAGTTGCCCAAACATTTGGCGCCGTCTATGGGAAGTGTAACAAAGAAGTGGTGTTGCTTTACTAACTAAAGTTAAACATGGTATGCACTTTTACAAGATGTCAGCCTCCACCATTGGATAAAACAGACGATCAGAGGAATACTCAGCTCCCTGAGTTTAACCTTAACAATTTTCGATCGATGCCAAGAAACCTTTTTGTAGGGGGATCTAAAATTTTCTGTTTTTTTTTCCCATCACAATATGCTACGATGCGATCAAAATGCGAACGCTACATGTTCCAAAGATAGCATAGAAATGTATATTCTCTTAAATTTTCATCCAAATGTGAAGACCAATAATACAAGGAAAGCAAGAGAATCAAAACAAGAAAAACCTAAAGTTTAAAATACACTTCAACAAATTTTTTTACATTCAGCCAATACAATTCCATAGAGTAAGTAACACCTTATTAGTTATTAGGGATGACATGTATGTACAGCTCGTTTGGAGCACCAGATGAAATGCCGGATGGGATAAAAAATGTGTCCCATCCAACCTAATCCCACGTTTGGAGGGTACTTAGGATGAGATGAATTATATCTAGTCTTTTATTCAATCCCATGCTTAAAAAATCATTTTAATCCCAACATTCCCATGGGATAAGGTGGGTGTTGGGGAATAGGCCCAACACTCACTGTGGGCTCAGCACAATAAGCTCATTGGCACACACAAACGTCCAAGGACAACTCTAAATGTGGACACGTTCATCAAGATATACTCATGTGGATGTTGATACTTGGGTTAACCAGGTATTTACACGTGAAACCTTACATCATCAAAAGGGGCTATAAATACCCATACCTACCTCCATTCAAGGTATTAACTCCACTACGCTTCTCTCTCCTTATAATTAATCTTGAGAGCCTCTCTCTCTAGAATATTGATTATTGCTAACTTGAGTGTCGAGACATCTTCTCGAGGAAGTTTTTCAAGTGTTGGAGTAGTTGGAGATCTTTACAGTGTAAGTTCGTGAAGCTGCCCAAACATTTGGCACCGTCTATGGGAAGTGTAATGAAGAAGTGGTGTTGCTTTACTAACTAAAGTTAAACATGGTACGCACTTTTACAGGATGTCAGCCTCCACCATTGGATAGAACAGACGATCAGAGGAATACTTAGCTCCCTGAGTTTAACCTCAACAACTTTCGACTGATGCCAAGAAACCTTTTTGTAAGGGGAGTAGAAGAAGAACAATTAAGTAGTTTCAATGATGAGTGGATGCCCACTAGGTATGCCACTCAGCCCAAGGAACAATTTCAGATTTCGGGAGGCACGTGGCGAAGACACCCTATCCGCAATACACCACAATCTAATAGACCTTTGGAATCAGTTCGGATGTCCAAGCTAAAAGAAAGAACTAGGGTTCTAGAAATGGCTATGGGAAGAATCCTTTCCCATTTGATTCTGATGACCCTTTAATTCCTTTGATAAATAGGGGTGGCCAACCTGCAAAAGTTATTGCCCGTAATTCCCCCGCCTTGAGCAATGTAGCCGTACCAACCAAACCAACAAGAAGCGGGAAATTGAACCTCGAACCCAACTCATCAAAGCTCAATAAGGAGTTGCTAAAGAAGAATAATGAGCTTGAAAAATAGCTCGAGGGTATACAGAAATCCATTGACGAGCTGAGGAGTCCCAGGTCACGTCAACAAGCGCCTAACCTGGATAGTGCCCCTCTTAGCGTGTCCATCACTACAAAACCTTATCAAGAAGGGTTCAAGATTCCTCATTTAGAAACATATGACGGCTTTGGTGACCCAGATGAACACTTACATACCTACCAAACCATCATGAAGATACAAAACGCAACAAATGCCATGATGTGCAAAGTATTTCCAGCTACTTTAAAGTCGACTGCTAGAAGATGGTATCACAAACTCCCTAGACACTCTATCAACTCTTTTCCTCAGCTCGTTACTTTATTCTTCAACAAGTTTGTGAGCCAACGAGAAATAAAGCACATAGCCACTAAACTAATGCAAATCCACTAAAAGAAAGGGGAGTCACTAAAAGATTACATACAGTGCTTTAACAAGGCCACCTTAGACATTGATAATGTACCTGACATGATTTGCCTATCTGCCCTGTTACATGGCCTAAAACCTGGTTAGTTCCTAAATGATTTGTTGGAAAATCCACTGAAATCGTGGAATGAGGTGAACGACAGGTCAGCTAGTTTCATCTTGTTGGAAGACTTCCAATCGTCCAAAAGATGAGCTGACAATAAGCAGAACAAAGAACATCGACAGCAAGAAGGGAAGGAGGAAAAGAAAAAGCAAAAAGTTATCGATCAAAGAGGAAAACCACTTGGCTTCCCAAAATATGCTAATTATATTACTCTCAGCTCGTCGAGGTTTCAAATCTTAGCACAGATCCAACATTAAATCCAGGGGCCACCTCCTCCCCTTCATGATTCAACACAGATAAACAAGAGTAAATACTATGACTATCACCATGGATATGGCCATCACACGGAAGACTGTCAAAGCCTAAAAGACGAGCTGAAATTTTTAGCTCAAAATGGAAAGTTGGAGGAGCACATCCAGAAAACTTTTCTTCAACAACCTAGCCAAACTCATTATGTGCAAGACTACAACTGATTTCAGGGGTAAGGAGATCAAGCCCCTAGTACTTAGAACATGTATCAAGGGAATCATTTCTCTTCTAAGATTGGCAAAGGTTATAGAGGACGTCAACCTAATAAACAAGGACAAGGACAGAGGGCCATTACACGAAACCAAAAAGACAACATGGGGATAGGTTATACTGGAATTCCTTCACCCTCAGGCACAATAAATATGATCTTGGGTGAAATGCATTCAAGAGGATAAAGCACCCACGACCGTAAAGCTTATATTCGTCAAGTGATGACGGTGAACAAGAATAGACCCTTAAAACAACTGTTTGAAAAGGCAAAATGGGAGAATGCAACAATCACATTTAGTCCTTCGGATTATAAACAACAAAGGGAAAAGCCCAACATTATTATGCCTCATGCTGCCGCTTCCATTTATAGCCACTGTCCACATAGGTAATCACAATGTCAATAAAGTCTTCATAGATACGAGCAATTCCCTAAACATTCTATATTGCGGTTATTTCCAAAAAATGCAATTGAACCCAGCTTCTTTGAAAAAGTATGAAGGACCCATATATGGGTTTGATAATCAGCCCATTATAGTTGAAGGGGTGGTGACCCTCCCCATCTATGTGGGCAACGAGCTTTGATACAGAACGGCGTCAGTGAACTTCCTGGTTGTTGAGATGGAATCAGCCTTTAACGCCATAATTAAAAGAGCCACGTTATGTGAGCTAAAGGTTGTCATCTCTCAACCACACTTGTGCATGAAATTCCCAACCCCTCATGGAATAAGAGTGCTGAAGGGAAACCAGAAGATGGCAAAAACCTATTACCAAGACATGTTCAAGAAAGTTAAGCTCACGGCAACACCTAAAACTTCACTCCTTTAGGTTCCCTAGCTAAGCCAGCCATGCCAGCAAACGATGAGCATTTCTGATATAAATCACCGACTTGAAAATGTGGGACAAAAGGCTGAGCCAATGGAGCCTGTGGAAACAATTCCCTTAGAGCCTTGCAAACCAGAAAAAACCATAAAAATTGGAACTAAACTCATAGCTAAAAAGAGGAGAGAGCTTCTTGAGTTCTTGAAATCTAACAAGGATGTCTTTGCTTGGATCATAAATGAAATGCTGGGGATTCCAACAGAATTTGCAGTTCATAAGCTCAGCACAGACCCCATAAGGAAACCAGTGGTGCAAAAACGTCGTCTTTTCTGTTTGGAAAAGAAAATTGCCAATATAGAAGATGTTGCATAGATGAAGAAATATAGAAGCTGTTGCATAGATGAAGAAATACAGAAGCTGTTGCAGATAGTGTTGTATCTATGATTTTGATTATTACAAAACACATTTGAATGACTAATTGGTTTATTTAAGTGTATAGTTAAGTTGCTAAAAGATTGCAAGTAAACTTGGACTGCACTTAAAAATAGACCAGAAAGGCTTAAGTATGTGTAGAAAGCCAGCTCTAGAAGCTGCAGCCGGCTTTATGGGCAAAAATTTGAAGACCGTTGTTTGGCACGCGTGGAGAAAAGACACAAAGCCAGCTCCAACTTTGCAACCGGCTGTGAGGGTACATTTAATGCACAACAGTCAAGTTATTTGAAGATTATTTAATGTGTTTAAAGTTGGAATCCCAAAGCCGGCTCTAGGCTTTACAACCGGCTGTGGAAGGAAATAGAATGTGCAGGAATCCCGCAAAGCTGTGCAAAAATGGTGAGCTGACTGTATCGAGCCGACTTTAGGAAGTTAAGTCGGCTCTCCTGACAATCCTACAACTCGAGCTTTGCGTCCTGCAGAGCATTTAATGACCCCCAACGGCTAGAAACAGCTATTTTTTAGCAAGGGGCTATAAATATAGTTGGTAGAAGATCTGAAGAAAGTTTAGAGAGCATTGTATTGAATATCTTTACCTACCAACTTGTGCTTTAACTTGAGATTTTGATCTTTGAGAGATCTTTATTTGTAATTCTCTTCTTGTTTTATTTGTGAGTAATCTTGGGGCTGTGACTATTCTTTCAAGAGTGATTTATAAAGAGGATTGTTTGGGTTTATCTTGTAAAGGGGTGAGATTTGAGAGAAACACCCTTATTCTTGTAAAAGGATTGAGTGGCTCCTT
>BPVZ01000074.1:501099-512585 GCA_020521535.1 Rubroshorea leprosula | reverse complement strand
AAATCCAAGAAGGAAGAAGTTTTGGGATCCGGTTGTTACTAAATTTCATTCTAAACTTGCCGCCTGGAAGTCTACTGTGCTGTCCTATGGAAGTCATCTCACGTTGCTTAATTCGGTACTTTCTGCACTTCCTACTTTCTTTATGTCTCTGTTTTTAATGCCAAATTATGTGCTTGCCCAATTAATTAAGATTCAAAGGGATTTTTTATGGGGGGCAACTGAGGATAATAGGAAGATTGCGTGGGTGAAATGGGGTGCAATCTGTTGTAGTAAGGCGAAAGGAGGACTAGGTGTTCCGGACTTGCGTAGGAGGAACTGGGCGTTGTTGGGGAAATGGTGGTTTAGGTTAGGAGATGGAAGGGAGGGGTTATGGAAGAGGGTAGTGAAAGATAAATATTATGATGGTGAATGGGAGGTTAGTATAATAGATGTGGATACTTTGAGGATGTCTAAAATCTGGGGTGATATCTTATGTATAGGTGGGCAATCAACGAAGTTAAAAAATATGTTGGTGAAGGGGTTTCGATGGGAGGTGGGGGACGGATGTCGGGTGGGTTTTTGGAGAGATATTTGGGTAGGGAACAAAGCTTTGCGAGATATGTTCCCGAGACTTTTTCAACTAGCTGATAATAAGGATAGCAAGGTTAAGGAGAATGGGTCCTGGGAAGGGGTTAGTTGGCATTGGGATATGAAATGGCGGAGAGAGAGAATGGGTCGTGAAAAGGATGAGGAGAAGAAGTTAAAGGAGGTGTTGGGGGGTGTACAAATTAGGCAGAGTGCAGTAGATAATTGGCAGTGGACATTTGACGTAGGAGGTAGATATACTGTGAAGACAGCATATGATCTTTTAGATTCTGTGGATTCCGCGCTTGAAGGCCAATTGTGTAAAGTGTGTGGTGTGGGATGGTGCCATCAAAAGTGAGTATTTTTGGGTGGAGGTTGTGTCTTGACAGGCTGCCAACCAGGTGGAATTTGCAAAAGAGAGGGATGGTACTCCAAGGGGATGGCGTGAAGTGTGGATTATGTCAGGAGGGTGTGGAGGATGTAAATCATCTATTCTGCACATGTAAGACAGCTTGGTTAGTGTGGGTTAAGGTGCTCCAGTGGTGGGGCTTGGAGGTTGTGATGCCGGATGAGGTGAGGGGTGTGGTAGATTTCTTCTATTGGTGTGTGGGAAGCTTGGCGGGTAAGAAGATGGGAGCATGTATTGTTCTTGTTGTTGCTTGGTATATATGGTATTGGAGGAATGTCTTGGTATTTCAGAAGCATGGGGATATCAGGGAGCAATTGTTAGAATTAATTCAAGGTAAATCCTATTTATAGATCAAGAATAAGGTAGAGGGGTCTGTTTTTTCTTTTGGTCAGTGGCAGACTAATCCAGTGGAATGTGCAAGGGAATTGACCCGGTACAAGAGGTCTTTGAAGGTTTTTAAGCAGCAACAAGGGCGGCTTATTCAATCTGGTTCTCTTGAGGCTGAGATGTAAAGAGCAAAGTTGGGGGTGCGGTTTGATTATTGCTTATTATACTGAGCTGTATCTTTTCTATGCGCTGATGGTTGTTCTTAGAGTATTGGACTGTTTGGTTTATGAAGTTTCATTTATGTGTATAAGGGCAGGAGCACCCCTTGTGCTCCATTAAAAAATAAAGAAATTTTTTTGTTGATCAAAAAAATTCTTTTGTGGTTAGCCACTTAAAAATGAGCTTTGCCTCATTTCGGATTGACAAAATACCACAGGCAGATAACTAATGATCTAATGAATTATCCAAGCTAGCTTCTTTGCAAGACCTCGCTCTTCAACGAACAACATATGTGGAGGTCTTGGATGCCCCAAGTTATATCGACCGAGCATCCAATTGTCAAATATTAGGTGTTGACCCATTCTCAACAAGCTAGACCATGCTACTAATTAATTATTTACGAAATGGCGAACTGCCTAACAATTCATTTGAGGCTCGGCTAATCAAGCATAGAGTAGCCCATTTCACTTTAGTTGATGATCAGTTGTATAAATGAGCAGTCTCAATGCCTCTATTACGTTGCCTTACTCCTTGTGAAGCTAAGTATGCTGTAAGAGAAGTACACGAAGAAGTATGTGGCACCCACATAGGTGGAAAAACACTAGCTCAAAAACTTCTCAAGCAATGATATTACTAGCCCAATATGGTTGAAGGCATGCAAAGCTACGTTAAAAAATGTCCAACCTACCAATTCAATTCTAATGATATTCACATGCTAAGTAACCCAACTTGTTCTATCATGAATGCATAAATCTATTTGTGCTTCCACGATGACCTCAGGGTTAAAAGTGTATGTCTACCTTTCTACAAGAGAAATATTATCCTCTCTTATATCACCTAGGCCTTTCGCTCAATGGGGAGTGGACCTGCTCAGCCCCTTCATTAAAGGCAAGGGAGGTTGCATGCATCTTATTGTTGCCATGGATTACTTCACTAAATGGATAAAAGCCAAACCACTATACACAACAACAGAGAAAAAGGTGGAAGAATTTTTATTCAGCTAGGTGTTATGCAAGTACAATTATGAAATTAAACTCACACTTTACCGAGCACACACATCTTTACCTTGTCACTCACCCTACTTGTTAATATATAGATTTGGCATCCCTCGACGCATCATAGCGGACAATGGTCCTCAATCGTGAGCCACAGCTCTTAGGTCATTCTGTGAAGACTATGGGATCGAACTCATTCTAACATCTATTTACACCCACAGATGAATGACCAAGTAGAGTCCCCCAATAAAATTGTTTTGTGTGGCCTTAAAACACGCATCATGGCCACCCAAACAAATTGGGTAGATGAACTAAATAAAGTCCTATGGTTATGTCATATTACACCCAGCTTGGCCATGGGGGACACTCCATTTTCCCTTTCCTATGGAACCGAAGCAGTTCTCCCTGTGGAAATAAGCTTACCCAGCTAGAAAGCCACCTAGTTTAATGAGTCTATGAATGAACAACAACTACGTGAAAATATTGATCTCATTGAAGAAATGAGCGAAATGGCACGGATGAAAAATGTGGCTTACTAGGCTCGTGTCACTAAATTTTACAATAAAAGGGTTCAAGCTCATCAATTCCAAATTGGCAACCTAGTTTTACACAAAGCGAGGCTAACTAATACTTATTCACATATGGGTGAACTCGCGCCTAACTTGGAAGGCTCGTAGAAGGTAGTGGCGATTAAACGACCTAGGACATACGTCCTACAAGATTCGCAAGGTCGTCAATTACCGTTCACATGGAATGTATATAATCTTAGGAAATATTATACTTAGTGTCTGTCATGAAACTATCATATCTACACACTCATTCTTCAATGAAGAAACAGCTTTTGCAAATAACTAAACTTTAATTTCATTCTATGTCAAATGCAATTAGCATTGCATAATTTTAAATAGCAGCAACCAAAAACATTATAAATCAAAATACAAAAATTCACAAACCCTTCCTCTTTCTTCCTAATCGTCAGTCAAATCCACTGATGGTACTGATGTTGGAGTGGCATCGCAAGCTAGAGAAAGAGCGAGCTAAGAGAATGGCGGAGTGTCTGACAGCTCAACTTCTGCATCGGGCATGCCTGCCACCCAGGCATTAAATCATGGCAAGGAATCCAAATCTTCCCCTTCTTCAGCAAGAGTCAAAGGCCACACTGGAACCCCATCATCGTTCAATTCCCATTTCAGACGAACTGTCATGTCGAAAGGAGAGAGCAAGCTTTTTCTTCGCTTGTCAATTTCCTCCCCCTTTACGAATGTCAGCTCGCCGATCAGGAAGTCTAGTCGTTGCCATAAAACCTTTCCACATACATCATCATAAATTTGTGTCGTGGTGTTCATCGACACAACAACCACAACATCTTGAAACATATCCGAGCCCACCAACCACTCCGCTCATTAGGCTTGAGAAATGCTTATGGATTATTGGTAAGATTTCTTCATTCGGCCTATGGCTTCCTACCCATGTTCAACATTCCAATTTGCCTTAACCACACGCAATTTTAAAGCTCGCAGCTCATTCAAAGCATTATCCCTTTCTGCTTCGGCCTTTCGTGCCCACTCCTCAGCATGCCCTACATCTTATTTTGTGGCCAGAATTTCGTTGTCTTTCTCAACCTAGACCCTCTCTAACTCTTCTTTCAATTCGTTTACTTGGTTGCTCAACCCCTCTACTCAGCTCTCACCAGACACAGTTTTGCTTGCCATCTTAGAGCTCTACAAACGGTTAACTTCCTCCTCCAAACTAGCTTTTTGGAAAGATAGCCTTTTGCAATCTTCAGTAAGCTCGCAAGCCTACCCCTGTGCACCCAGCTCTCACTCGAATAGCGCTACTGCATTGCTAAAAGCCTGTCATCCAGGTCGTGTTGTTATCTCTCAATAAAAACCATTGTTTTTGGACCCAACCTGGTGGTTGACCCGTTTTGACACTGGGTTCTATTCAACTGATTGAACCGGTTCATCCGACCGATCCAATCGGTTTACTAAAAAAAGTAAAAAACTTTTTAAGGAGGTGAGCGGAGAAGACGATGACTAGCGAAAGAGAGGCAGATATGTTCTATCAATGGAAGAAGGTGAGCGGTGAAAGGCTGAGATCGGGGAGGCAGTTGTGGAGTTGCTGACGGTTGGGATCAAGGAAGTAGTTAGCCGATGGTGACTTCGCCTACTCTATTTCGTTTCTGCTTCTGCATTTGGGTTTTGCTTCTGCACAAACAAAAGGCTTGCTTTCTAGTTTTGAATCTGCACAAGGCTGGAAGCCACTAACAAAGATGGTTGAGATTGGGCAGGCAAAGGCCGACGGTGGTGACTGGTGACTATTCGTCTCTTCCCCTGCTCTCTTTTGTTTTGATTTTTTGACATTTTTATGGGTTTGCTTTTGCATTGTAGTGAGATAGAAAACTCGATTGTTCGAGACTTTAGTTTTGTTTTTTTAATTGATTTTATCTTTTAATTTCTAATTTAAATGTATGATTTTTATTGTAATAACATAAAAAATAGAATATAATAGGTAGATTATATTAAAAATAAAAAATTAATTTAATTAACATTAAAAAAGCTTAATTGACTCAGCCCGACGGATTTGAACGGGTTAGGCAGTATGAGCGGGCTTAGCGGGTTAGGCGGGTTTTGGCGAGCTAGAACAGCTTAATTAGCAAAACGGGCCAAGGTATTCAACTGGCCCATTTTCAGGCCCAAGTTTGGTTCAATCAGTTCAACCGACTAGCCAGGCTGGGTCTAAAAAACATTGGTAAAAACACTTAAGATATACAACGTAAACAGTTGTTAATAGTACTTACATCCATCAGTTTTAGCATAGCAGCACAACGGCCATTCTGTTGTACGTAGCCCTTAGCGCATTGCCGATCCATTGGAGGGACAAAGTTATGCATACCCTGCAACATCGCTATGTGATAATCTGGCTTGGTATAGTTGAAGCCTTTAGGGTACACAATCCTTGGACCGATATAATGTCATTGTCGACCCAAGATCGACACCACCACTCCGTAGGGTAGGGGGCACCTCAAATGAGCGGGTGACAATGAGCTGAGCCTCGCCCCAAAATTAGATAACCGCTGCACAAGAGGTGGCACATTATCCTCTACTTCTGTATCTTCATGCACATGCCTTCGAGACTCCGAAGGCAAAGTTTCAACTCATTTCTCGGCATGTACCCTTGATGCCGAGCTAGAACCTCGCTCCCGATAAGATGAGCTGCGAGGCGGCTTTGCTGGTCATTCATCAAACCACGTTTGCCTTTGTAACCTGGGTTCCCCATGCCTGCTCCTTGATCTTTGCGCTCGCTCATGCTACCACTCCAGCATGCTACTCATCTCTCCTGCACAAATGAGCATAACAAGACTCAACCCGATTAAAGTTTTAAATGTACAGAAGGAATATACTTTTAGTATAAAGGTTTGTGGTATCCACAAACCCAAACACCTCTAATTGCTCAGGGGTAACCAGGTTTTCTAAATCTATTAGCCCTTCTTCTCTCACGTAAACCAACAACCTATTCTTCAAATTCACATCGCACGGTGTCAAATCAAGATAGTTCATGTACATTTGAAGGGTACGCCATTCAAAGATTCATGGGGTCGATTTTTATCCTTTCCGTTCATGTATCACAAACAAAAATGAACTGCCTCTTCAATCTCGCTACCTTATTCTTCACATTCTTAAAAAGCATCATCTTCTCCTTCCCTAAGATGTAGTACCACCTCATATGGTTACTACTTAACCTGCATTGGAGGAGCGACCTAAATATCACCATCCTTACAGGAATTCCTAATCTCGTGCACAGCAACATAAACCCTATGATAAATTTTATGATGTTGGGGGTCAGTTGTGTTAGCACCAACTCGTACTCTGCTAGTATGTTGAAAATCAGCCCAAGCAAAGGAAACCGTAAGCCGACATCCAAGTGATCTACATACACTGGTGTCCATAGGTCCTTAACACTGAGCATGCCCTCTCATTTTTTGTGCCAGCTCGAACTAATATTGTTCTAGGAATCTAAATTTGTTTCACCATTTCCCCTAATTTTTTAAATCCTTTTACCGTAGATGTGCCATCCGCTACTTCGTGGTGGAGCACTACTCTAAACCTAAATCTAGTAAGCAAATCTTGCGACACCTTACGGATGTTATCTAACTTCCCAGTAAGAGGCATGTTCTCCCACGCACCCATTACTGGCACACTTTCCTTTGTAGTTGTAAACACCGAAGCTCTATGGCTTGTCCCTTTATTTCCACCGTCACTTGGCATTGCCTCTAAGGACAGACTCTTAGAACCAAAAGAATGGTGACTACCAGAGCCACCACTTGCACTCGAACTAGCGCTACTTTCTAGTGTACTGGACTCTGACAAATCCTATAGTGTCAATGGTACTATCATCGCAATTGGTTCCATAGATACAACACCCTTCTCCTTTTCCCTTCCCTGGTTACTCCGAAACTCTTTAAGTTCTCCAAAAAAAACTCCATTTTTATCTAGATCACTAGTTGGTAACGATGCCTTGCGCCTTCAAGTTTCAAGGTTTCACAAGAGAACTACAACACTTTCACTACAAAATACAAAGAAATAGTGCAAAAGAAGGAACGAACAAAATGACAAAACGATCGTTCTCGTTCGCCTTTTTTCTACACCACTTCACACATTTTTTATTTCTGTACACGTCTTCCTAACATAACTAATCAAATTTTTACATGTGGCAACCATTTATAGCCATACATGTAACGTTCGCCAGCTTTAGCTGTCATGTCCCTTCAATTGCTATAACAACATTTATTAAGGAGGGCAAGGGGATACCAACTACCTTGGTCCATATCCCCAAAGATATACATCTAAGATTCATTTTCGAATTTTCAAATTTTGAAAATTTTCCTTAAGTGAGCTCGCTCATGATGAGCTCATTCAAGGCCCATTCCTCATCAAAGATTCATTCTAAATTATAAAAAATGTGCACAAACAAGCTCGTCCAATATGAGATCATTCGAGACAAGCTCATCCAAAAACTATATCTTCTCAAAAATTCATCTACGCATTAAGGAAAGTTTATTGGTCGAGCTCGGTATTACTGAACCCTCACAACCATGTAATAGCTCGCTTAGACCTCGCAAAGGTTGTCGGATATACACGCTAGCTTCATAATATTGTCATCTGGGCTCAGCTCATCAAAGGCTGAAGACGAGATCGCCTAAAACCCAAGAGGCATTGAAAAACAGTGGTCACGACGAGCTCATCCACAAACCTAGCCCTTTAAGATGATTGTTGAGCCACCAATGTTATTATTACTACTTATTAATCGAACACTGAAGAGGAAGCAATGTTGGGGAATAGGCCCAGCGCCCACAATAGGCCCAACAATTATTGTGGGCTCAACACAATAAGCTCATTGGCACACACAAACGTCCAAGGACAACTCTAAATGTGGACATGTTCATTGAGATATACTCCTGTGGATGTTGACACTTGAGTTAACTGGGTATTTACACATGGGACCTTACATCATCAAAAAGGGCTATGAATACCCCCACCTACCTCATTCAAGGTATTAACTCCACTACACTTCTCTCTCCTTATAATTAGTCTTAAGAGCCTCTCTCTCTAAAATATTGAGCATTGCTAACTTGAGCGTCAGAGTATCTTCTTGAGGAAGTATCCTTGGGTTTTTTAGGTGCTGGAGCAATTGGAGATCTCTATAGTGTAGATTTGTGAAGCTACCCAAACAGTGGGATTAGATTAAATTTCTTAAGCCTACCCTTTTACTTCTCCACCTTTCTCTCTCCCCAACATTGTCTCTCACTATGACCTCTACTCTCCCCGATCTTCTCTCTCATCGATGACCTCTTTCCTTGATTCTCCTCTCTCATCTATGATTTATCTCTCCCCAATTCCCCTCCTTTATCACTGATGATTTTCTCCCCTGACTCTCCTCTTTGACCAATGCTTTCTCTCTCCTCTTTTGGTCTACTCCAACAAGTTGGCTTCATGGGCTTCACAGATCTTTTGTAGGGAAGATAAAATCATCTCAATTTCAACTTAAATTGATCTTACTCAATGCCTTGTTAAAGAAGATGGAGTGACAAACAGCTTCAATTTTTTTTTATTAGGTGAAAGAAAAATTTTAACTTGAAGTCTGATTTGGATTATTGTTATATAGTTGTTTGGTTTTTGAGAAAAAAAAAATGAATATATTTCAATGGTAAAAGAATTATTGTTTTTTTTTTTTAAGAAAAGAAAATGAAAGTTGATTCTTGTTTAGTTTCCGAGAAAAGAATATTCAATTGATTTTTTTCCACAGAAAATATTTAAATAATATTTTTTTTATTTGTATAGAAATATAAATTTTGATAGAATTGATAATGGTTATACTAGCTGGTTAATAAAATTAATTTCATTAGTTTGTTTGAATTAATATAAATTAAATTATTGATTATCTTTAAACGTAAAAAAAATATTGATTTATCTTTTATGGATGGTAAAGGGAATTCTACTAAAAAAATAGTAGAAAAGAAATTTCGTAATTTGAAATAAAATGAAAAATTAAAAATTGAAAATATTAGATATAGATTGCACTATAAGGATATATTTGTCAATATATGTATATTTTTATATCCAATCTTGTAACACTCCAAATGTATGATTAGACTATTATTTTGTCCAATGTTTTCCCATCCAATCCATTCCCATCCCATTAATTTTACCTAATCCAATCCCATCCTGCATTCCAAACGAGCCAGTAGGGAATAATTTTTGAACAAAATGAAACTAACAAGTTAAAAAAATAGAATGGATAACTCCAAAGTTGAATTCATTAGTAACTACATATTGTTTTATGAGTCAAGTTTAAAATTCAAGTTTTAGAATAAACATTTAAGAAAATTTATTTTCCTGAGTGCACTAGGCTGATGCAGGATGCACTTTTGAAATTGTTTAGGAAGGGATTAATCTCGAAGTAAAAAAAATTGATTTAAGAACACTTTAACAGTTTAAAAAAAAAAAGAAAAAAAAAAAAAAAAAAAAGAAGAACTGATACAACTAGGCTGGCATTCTTCATCACAATAGAGGAACTGTAGGAACAAACACATCACAACTAACTTGCAGAGGTTTAGTCGAGGTTTAGTGTCTTAGGTGCCTTTAAATTTGTCGTCTCTAAGGTTTTAGCCCAACATATATATAAGAAAAAAAATATTTTGCAGATGATCCTTTTAAATTTTTTTTAGAAGAATCTATTTAAATTTTTATTTTTAATTAATATTTTTGAAAACTAATCATTGAATTAAAAATTTTATTTATACATTTTCTTTATTTATTTTTATAGATCTAATTTGACTTTTAAATTTTTAAACATAAATTTCAATTAAAAATTTAACAATTTATATGAACAATAACTGAAATTTTTTATTTTTTAATGAAACTCTGGTTAAATGTTTTTATTTGATTAAAAAAATTCAATTATAATATATACAATATTTTAAATTTTCGTCTAAAATTCATATCCAAAAATTCAAAAATTAAACTAAGACTACTAAAAATTAATAGACATGATTTATATGAATAAAATTTTTAATTTAATATTTAATTTTAAAAAATATTAATTAAAAAGTAAATTTTTAAAAAAAATTAACAAACAACTTACTTTATACTATTCTCTATATATAATTAAAAAAAATTTTGTTTGTTACTATTTTGTGTGATATGGTTTAATAAAGATTCTTTTATTCTAACACCAAAAAAATCTTTTGTTCTTTACCATAATTAAAAAATATATATTTTGCCCTTGCCGGTTTTTTTTTTTTCTTAGTCAAAGTTAGCTGTGTCCCTTTTTGTAATAGGAGGGAAGATTTCCCGCAATTTTTGCCAGCGTGGACCATTGTTGCTTCTGGAGCCGTCCAGCGTGGCGTTGATGAAGCAATCATTGACGGAATACAAAACTGCACGTGAGTCGCATGACATGTTGCCATTTTTTTGGTCCAATTGTTTAAATGACCCACAGTTCATGGGCTTACATACTTATGTTGTATGTTGGGGGTTAAAAGCCTTAAAACCGAAGTTATTAAATCCGTTTCGTACCAGTTGGTATGGTCGATACATATTGGATTTTTAATAAAGCCGAAATAGTATGGGTTTAAAATCCGTTTTGGTCAAATTTCAAACTTTTTGATCAAATTCTGGTGTGCCAGCCAGTATTTTATGTGCCGATCGATATTTTATGTAGCGGTTGGTACACCGAAATCAATCCAGCAAAACTCAAATCTTTAAAAACAGCAAAAGGCAAATCAGTCCTTGTACTCAGTAAATGATGGCAAATCAGCCCCCTCAACTAAGAATAGACCCAAATCAACTACTTAACTTATTATATGGTTGCAAATCAACCATATAATAATGTACTTTTGGTAGGGTCGATTGCTTATATGACAATAAGGTAGTATCCTACATCAATGCTGAGTTGGTATTAAATTAGAAATTTATATTAATATTTTTTTTCTTTAAAGTGTATTTATTAAATATTTTTATTATTAATTAATATAAAAAAATTAAAAAAATAAATTTTATTTTTAATATCAATATTACGTAAAGTATTTTAATTAAATAGTTGATAGAATTAAAATAAATTTTTTATATAATAATTACAATATATGTCTTAAATGGCATTACTTAAATTTATCAAATTTACAAAAATTACTTAAAAAAATAAAACTTATCACTATCTAAAATAGCCAAAACAATAATTATTACAATATAAAAAATACTATTATATTGATAGTTAATGCCTTATATTCACATGAGTTTTTTCTCTCAATTTTTTGCCAAAAATAGATCTAAAGAGAAGAAATTACCACATACTTATAAAAAATTAAAGTAAATTTATAATTACTGTCTACTTTAATTGTTTGCCCTTTTTGTTTAATTTTAGTAGGTTTAATTTTTTTTTTATCTAATAAAATAAAAATATAATAATTAATT
>BPVZ01000074.1:480676-493029 GCA_020521535.1 Rubroshorea leprosula | reverse complement strand
TCTGGTCGTTGCTTTCAAAGAATCAATCAATTGAATGCATCTAAGCAAAGGACAAGATCAAGTAGAATTTTTACTTGGAATGGAGAGAAAACTAAAAAACATAAATAAGTAAATAACTTACTTGAAGGCTTTAGAGAGAAAAGTTGGTGACAAAGAGAGCACTTGTCAAACTCAAAGGAGAAAGAAAGAAAGGGCTAAGTGGATTCGATGGTGACTTGGTGAGACTAAGATCTAAGTTTGGGATAATGTTAAAGACTAAAGAGAAAAGGTGGAGTCGAAGCTTGAACGTTGAAGGATGTCTGGACTATGGAGGTTGAAGAATATGAGAAGAGTTTGAACTTTAAAGAGTTAGAGTCTTAGAGAATATTACGGCAAGCAAGAATAGGAAAGGTCGGGAGGTGAGTCATAAGTAGAGTGGAATTATTTTTACTTCTAGAAGATGATGAGTTAAGAGAATCAATTAGCTAATTAGAGAAAATTACTCAATTATTAGAGGTTTAGGTGAGATTGGGAATTGAAAAACAAAATAAATAAATAATAAATTAAATTTTTTTAATTTTTAGATGGGCAAACGGGTCAAACCCATTAACTCGGTGGATCAACCCGTTATTGACCCTTGACCCGTCGGGTTTTCTTAACGTGTCATTAACGGGTTGCAGGTCGTAAATATATGACCCTAACTTGTTTTAAACGGGCGGGTAACGGATGGGTTAGCAGGTTGGGTAAAAAATTGCTAGGTCTAGCAGCACTTGCAATTAGAAACTGTCTAGAAAACTCAATTTTAAGTATGTATAGAAAGACTCACTACTAGCAAGTGTTAGTGCTGTTAAATATTTTTAACTGACCGGTGATAGCCACAAAGCTGCTGTTTGCATATCAAACTTTGGGGCATAAAGTACCGTCTCCCCAAAATCCTCTTCAAGCTTTTTATAAATCTCTTTGTCAGTCTTTCCAGCTTGAATTTCATCACAAATCAACTGCAACAATAACATTAGGATCAGAAATTTCTCATTTGCTAAGTTGCCATAAGATTAACAAGGGAAGCATCAAGAAATTTAAATGATCTAGAAAGAGTTCAGAAATACAAGTAAATTTTGAGAAAAATAAATATCTCTAGGAGAGAGAAGTAAAAATAGTCAATTCACAACCCAAATTCCATCTCCACAATGAATTAACATGGAAGAATATATATAGTTTTAGTTGATAATAACTTTGAAAAGGTAGACAGCACCATAACTTTTATTGTATACCAAAAGATGGGGTCAGAGAACAGCAATATTGTCTACAAGTAAAGCCAAATAGGTGGTGGGCCAGTCTGGAAATTGGCCTAAAGCCTACTTCCACTCTACCACCAAAACTTGCTTAATGGAGATGAACCAATTCTACTTTATTGCACAACAAGCCCCAGAAGTTTCCTGACATATAATCAAAGAATTAGGTGGTTTGGCAATGGTTGAAGTTGTAAATTTTATCAGCCAGTAAACTGTTAGCCATGGTGAAAGAAACAATCTGGTTGCACTAGTGATTAGTAATCACTTGGATGTGAAAGAAAAAGTTACCTTTCTGAGGTGAATTGCAATATCTGCCTGTGAATCTTCGATGGATTGACTTCCACACTCTGTACAGCAAACATTGTGACTAATGTTTCTTGCTCGGGCTTCCACTACTTGAGTCTTCTTCAATTCATCATCTTTTTTCTCCATTGCTAATATATATCACCTCAACTTCAAAGGGACTATAGAAAATATCAAGAGAAGAATGTTACCACAAAAATAAAAGATAAAAGGAAAAATAATCTTTCAGAGCTAAGTCAGGTTTTTTTCTCGTTGGGCCTTTTTTTAAAAGGTTTGCTTTGGGAGGAAAGGGAAGGAAAGGAAACCTTCTTTTCCTTTTTTTTCAATTCATTTATCAAATCTAACCAAAGAACCCCAGGGAAAAAAGTACCCTTGTCTTCAGATATGAGTATTTAAGTACCAAAGTTGTCCCTCAAGTGTATTCAATTGTAAGATGGCTTCTTATTTTCTTTATAGGATCTAGATACATGCAATCTTATTCTAATCCCATTTTAAAGGAAAAAGAATATAACTTATGTCCTCCCAAACTTAGGTTCAACTAAAGGAACACAATTCATTGAGGCATTTCATCAAACAATAAGCAGGCATTATAGTATCAGAGGTATGCTGGTAGTCAGAGGTCATGAGGTATCAGAGGTATGATGGCAGTCAGAGGTCATGAGCTATGTGGTGGTAGTCAAAGGTCATGAGGTACCAGAGGTATGCTGGTAGTCAGAGGTCATGAGATATGTGGTGGTAGTCAGAGGTCATGAGGTAGCAGAGGTATGTGGGTAGTTAGAGGTCACGTACCTCATAGCAGTCCGAGGTACATAACCTCGGATAGCCGAAACTGTTCCCAGCAATCTAGTTACCTTGACTTGATTGAAGAGCAACGAGCTCGGTCAAATTCGAGCTCATCCCCTCTGCTC
Organism: Rubroshorea leprosula; assembly: GCA_020521535.1. Lineage (NCBI taxonomy): Eukaryota > Viridiplantae > Streptophyta > Magnoliopsida > Malvales > Dipterocarpaceae > Rubroshorea > Rubroshorea leprosula. The sequence continues at coordinate 490,547 of BPVZ01000074.1, read as the reverse complement.
CAGCTCCACAGTAGCTCCATACGCATACAAATTCCTAGCAATCTAGTTACCTTGACTTGATTGAAGAGATATCTGCGATGGTTGACACGCATTGCCCTGGTTTTTTGGAAGGATCAACGCGTGGACACCCCCTTGAAGGCCTATAAATACCCCCTAGGGTTCACCTTAGAAAGGTACTTGAAATTGACCTCAAACTTAGCTCTTACTCTTGCTCCATAATTGGTAGCTATAATTATTGCTAACTTAGGCATCAGAGTGTCTACCCCGAGGACCAACCTCGAGGCTTTGTAGGATAACTGAAGTGAAGATCTGAGTTTCAGAACATCCCCTAGTTCTCTGTAACTATATTGGCGACGTCTATGTGAATCTGAGCTAAAAGCCTTGACTAGTAGCTACTACGATGGTTAACACACGTTTGACGCAACACAAAAGCCCTCAACAGGGTCAAGGAAGGGGTCAATTCCCCAGTGGAAATTCTATGTCGCACACCGTGCCACCTCTCATAGCCCAACATCAGCATGTGGAAGGAACTGGGGAGAATAACCTGTACTCAGTAGAGATCCCAAATGATCCCATAACCACCCAACTCAACACTATGCAACAATAGTTCAGCATGTTTCAGCTCGTGCTTGCACAGTTGTTAGCTAGAGACAACTCAAGTGACCCCTTCATCACCCTATTAAATCCAACTAACCAAGCACTCAATCACCAGCCTCAACGAAATGTCAATTCACCAGCCCGAACTACTGTCCCACCCTAAAGTGAATCCTAAGGCCACTCCCACATGGCACCTCCACCTCCACAACCACCCCAACCAGTTGTCTTAGATGTTTCCAAGAGGCTAGATAATCTAGAAAGAATGGTGGTCGAGAATCGAAATCCCCAACCTCCTGCTTAGCCTAGTTCTACCCAATCCTGACCGTCCTTAATATCAACATCATCCAAGAACCATACCCATCTGGATTCAAAATGCCCCAGTTCAAGACATATGATGGCACTAAGGACCCTGATGACCACTTGCACCCATTTTGCTCCATTATGCAAGCTCAAAATGCCTCAGATGCCTTGATGTGCAAAATATTCCCCTCTACACTACGTGGAAATGCTCAGACTTGGTATTACAGTTTGCAGTCGAAGTTGATCAGTTCGTATGCCGAGCTGGCGGCATCCTTTGCAACGAAGTTCTCAAGTCATCGGCTAATCAGAAAAACAACCTCTGAGCTTATGCGGGTGGCCCAGAGAGAAGGTGAATCTTTGAAGAACTACATGAATAGGTTCAATGATGCAATACTGGGGATCGACTTATTTAATCAGGTGGGATTAGTCGCCATAATCCAGGGTTTTAAGCACGAGAGGTTCCGAGATAGCCTGATAAAGCACCCTCCCATCACGTTTGATGAAGCTAATGAAAGATCTTGGAAGTTTATTCAAGCCGAGGAACATGCCTTATCCGGCAAGCCATCACCAAACAAAGAGGTCAGACCTCCAATATGGAGAGACGAAGGGCAGAACAAGAAGAGATTTAAAGCTACACAAAACCGAGGTCCATTCCCAACCAAAGCTGATAGACCCACCTTGAATAACCCCCAACCTATGATAAAGCAAATTACCTGGACTCCATTTACACTACCGAGGTCATAGATTTTGATGCAAATCAAGAACAAAATGGAGCTTAGAAGGCCCCCACCCATGTGGAGTTCACCTATCTCTAGAGATAATAGCAAATATTGTGACTTCCACTAGGATCACGGACACACCACGAAGGAATGTCATAGTTTGAAGTCTAAACTTGAGGGTTTAGCCCGAAAAAGGATGCTGAATGACTACATCTCCAACAAGGACCAGCTCAAGTTCATCCGAGAGCAAGGCCGACTTCAAGGATCTTGGGATGCAAGCAATAAAATTGGAGTTGGCTATCAGCAACCACCACCCCCTTTCCCTCCACCTTCACGCATCATTCACATGATAATCGGTGGACTGGAAACGGGAGGGATGAGGTCAAAACAGCAGAAGTTGTATGTGAGAGAGGTGAAACACCAGAATCGAGCTTAGAAGAAGAAATTTGATGACACAAAATGGAAGAACCAACCCATAACCTTCAGTTCAGCTAATTTTGATGGTATTGTCATGCCACACAATTATCCACTTGTCACCTCGGTCATGTCAATAAATGCGAAGTTTAACACGTCCTTGTCGACATAAGAAGTGCTCCGGACATCATGTATTATCACTGCTTCGAGAGCCTTGGCCTTGACCCTACACTCCTAAGAAGTACGATGGCCCCATCTACGGATTCAATAATCAGCCAGTGCTTGTGGAAGGAGTTCTCACACTCAATGTAGCATTCGGCTCAGGTCAGACGTATGTCACTACCTCAATTTGATTCTTGGTAGTGAAGATGGTGTCATCTTTTAACATCATCATCGGAAGACCAATTCTGACTGAGATACAAGCTGTTGTCTCACAGTTCGACCTTTGCATGAAATTCCCTACCCCCATGGGAGTAGAAACTTTGAGAGACAACCAAGAGGTAGCCCAACACTGCTACATGACTTCTATCTCCTGAACTTGGAGGGATAAGTAGGTAACACCCTTAGAGTCGGCTTAGCCTGAAATCCCAGCTACACAGCAGGTAATGGGTATAGAACTGCCTAATAACATATTTGAGGATGAAGCCAGAGCCACCCCAGCAGAAGAAGTGGAAGAGGTACAGCTCGACGACAACGATCCGATTAAGAAGATGCAGATTGAGACCAAGCTGAGCTCGAAAGAAAGAGAAGAGCTCATTAGCTTTTTGAAGTCGAACAAAGATGTGTTTGCATGGACTTTAGCTGATATGCCTGGAATACTCACCTTGGTTGCAGTACATAAATTAAGCACTCATCTTTTGAAGAAGCCCGTGGCACAGAAGAGATGCCTATTTCGAGGAGAGAGACTAAAGCAATCAGGGTAGAAGCGCATAAACTTTTGCAAGCAGGGTTTGTAAGAAAGGTAGACTACTTTGAATGGATTGCTAATTTTATCCTAGTTAATAAGTTGAATGGCAAATGGAGAATGTGCATTGATTACACAAATTTGAATGAGGTTTGCCCAAAGGACTGTCATCCTTTGCCAAGTATAGATAAACTGGTGGAAGTTGCATTCGGAAATGAAAGGCTTAGTCTTTTAGATGTTAACTCAAGATATCATCAAGTCCACATGGCACTTGAGGACGAGGTGAAGACCTCTTTCTACATAGGTGACGAGATCTATTGCTATGTAATGATGCCGTTTGGGTTCAAAAATGCTAAGGCTACATATCAGAAGATGGTGACGATTGTATCCTGAGCTAAGATCGGCAGGAACCTCGAAGTCTACGTCGATGACATAGTAGTTAAGAGTCTCAAGGTAGAGGATCACCTAATCGACCTGGTAGAAACATTTAATAACCTAAGGAAACAAAGCATAAGGTTGAATCCAGCCAAGTGTGTATTTGGCGTTGAATCAGGCAAATTCTTGGGATTCATGGTCTCCAGGAGAGGGATAGAGGTCAATCTTGAGAAGATCAAGTTATAGAGGAGATGAAGCCACTGAAGTCAATTAAAGATATGCAGCACTTAGTTGGGAGGGTAGGAGCTCTACACGGGTTCATATCAAAGTCGGCAAATGGTAGAGGTGCACCACCTCGGCAAATATAGGAGACTTGATGAAGTCCGAAACGTGCTGCTCTACCAAGTTATGGATCGCCAGCTTGGCCGCCTTCTTAACCTTAGCCAGCTCGTTATCCCTCCTCGTAAGTGCCTCCTCACACTTCTTCCTCTTCTGCTCTTCTAACTCAGCAACCCTCTTGGAAGTGGCCAACTCCTCTCTAACCTTCTCCAACTTTGAGGTCAGTTCACTGAAGTTCTTCTCAGCTGCTTCTTTTTGATAGCCGAGCTCCTTGTTCTTCCCAACCAAAGCAATTCACTCTTTGAGGCAATCGAAGAACTCAACCGCCATTGCATTTACCAAGTTGGTAGTCTACAAAAAAGGCAGAAGTCAAAAAAAAAGAAAAGAAAAGAAAAAGGAACGAGTTGAAGTCAATGAAGAGCAAAGCTTACCTCTAGGGCTTGCCGAACTAGCCCTGATCCTCCATTTGTGGCCACCTCATCCCTGGCCCTTTGCAGATCCACCTTAGGGAAGTGGGAGCTGATGAAACATTTTGCAGTCGTTCTCCCAAACTCGCAGAAGTTGGAGACTTGCTTGGGGTAGGGAGCGGAGCTCTTCCCCCTCTAGGCGCCACAACTTCTACCTCCCGTAGCGATGGATCAATCTGCATGGGGGGAGGCCGAGGTACGAACTCAGTTGGGGCCTTGATTCGCAGTGGTTGCACCTCCTCCACTCTTTGCCTCTTTCGAGCTGCAACTTTTTCCTTGGTGGATCCCTTCCTTGGCTCCAAGCTGGGCCCAACTTCTACTCGAGCTTCACCACTTGGGTGAGGTGTTGAAGTCCCACCCCCAACTTGTTCCTCTATGGCACCCAAGGCTGATGCCTTTGACCTCATCTCCGGAAGTCGTATAGCCTTGCCTCCAGCTTTGAAGCGATTCATTTCCTCTGCAAAACAAAATAGAGTTAAAAGTTGCAATCAGACTCTTATTCTGAAATGGAATGTCATTTTAGTTAACACAAACCTCTGCTCTACGAGCTCCTCCCATAGATTCCAGACGACTCCACCACCTCTGGACTTGTAAGGTACATTATGTTTGCCAGCTCCCCCCACCCCTCTCCAACCTCTTCACCTCATCCTTCTCCACCTCCCTTAGCCGGTATTGATTAGGATTCTTTTTCTTCCCCTTCCACCTACTGAGCTTCTCCACTTCTCCATCTCTCCTCCCCTACTCCGTGTCATCAACGAAGAAAAACTTTTCTTTCCACCCCTTAATGGAGGAAATACCTACTGTAAATAGATTCCTACTCTTACCTCCAACTACCCAAGGCGTGAAATAGAATCACCTTCTCTCCTTCCCACTACCCCCCCTTAATTATAAAAAAAATATTTAAATAAATCTACTGTAGGGATAAATACACCCCAAAGCTAGCAATAGACCAAAAACCCCACCACCAACTTAACTCCGTTTGGGACGAGTTGCGTCAACCCCAACCCATTCTCCTTCAGTAACGCTACCAGCAACTCCGAAATGGGAAATCAGAGCCTAGCCACTACTCACTAGGTAGTGCTCGTATAGCAGCATCCAATGATCCAGTGGAGCCAAACATGCCTGTTCCTCACTTCCGGCTGGCCTCACCAGCACATGAGCAGGGATGTTGTAATTCTCCACTAAGTGCCCCAGCTCCCCCCTACTCCTCCAGTACGACTTATATCCTATAACCTCCCCCACCACCTCCTCCCTCTCGTCATAACACCTTGCCTAGCTGTCACTTCCCCCACTAACAGAGGTCCCACTCCCACTTCCTCCACTAGAGCTTGAACTCAAGCTCGAGCTCGAACTCAAGCTTCTCACCTCCTTTTCCCCTCCAACACTTAACGTTTCTTCGGAAGACATCTTTGGTATCACAATCTTCACTACAAGGAGTATGTGATGAACAGTAATCAGAATCACCTACAGTTTCTATCCTTTACAACCCCCTTCCTATTGAACATCTAACTTCCCTGACTATACTTTTTTTCTAAAATAAAACAAATTACTTAAGTTAGAGGTAAAGCTCAGAGTTACCTGGTTTCTTGAAAGACAAAGTAAAACACTTGTGCAAATGCTCTGACAACTATTACGATCTTTGCAACAGTCAGCTTGAATGACAAAGTGCTCTCTTGCGATTTCAACAGGGTTCCACTACAAATTCAGCAAGGTAAAATTATGAATAACTCAAGGCCGGCTATTTATATTTAGCCTTCCCCCCGTTTTAATGGTCACGAATGCTGACGTTCAACGGTCACGATCGCGTCTTTTTGAATTAAGCAGTTATTCTTGACGACATTTGTTACAGTATGGCACGTGAGGACAGTTGTCACCCCCGATTAAATTATTTCATTATATTCTATTTTAGTTTATTTTCGTTCTCACTTTAGGCTCCTTCAAATCGATTACACGTTAGTTATTTCTTGAAAAATGTTCACTCATGCTACTTTCACTTCGGCTCTGGCCGAACCCCATGATCACATGTCATGTTACTTTTTACTTCGACTCCGCCATACCCCACGACCACGTGTCATCCTACTTTTTACTTCGGTTTCGGCAGTACCCCATGACCATGTGTCATGCTACTTTTTATTTTGGCTCTAGCCGTACTCCATGACCACGTGTCATGCTACTTTCTATTTGGTTCCAACCATACACCATGACCTTGTGTCACTCCATTCCCACTTCGGCCTCGTCCGTATGTTACATGACTTCGAATTATGTTTGTATTTTAACCTCCGCTTTTCAGCACTTAACCCCATGCCCTGATGTCCTCCCCTCGATTTGACCCCAACACAAACTCCCGTATCATTCACAAGTGAATGACTTTGTGGGGGGGAATAGTGTAGTGGTGGTAGCCAGAGGTCATGAGGTATCAAAGGTATGCTGGTAGTTAGAGGTCATGGGATATATGGTGGTAGTTAGAGGTCATGAGGTATCAAAGGTATGCTGGTAGTCAGAGGTCATGAGGTATCAGAGGTATGTGGGTAGTTAGAGGTCACATACCTCATAGCAATCTGAGGTACATAACCTCGGACATCCGGAACTGTTTCCATCAATCTAGTTACCTTGACTTGATTGAAGAGCGATGAGCTCGGTCGAATTCGAGCTTGTCCCCTCTACTCTAGCTCCACAGTAGCTCCATACACATACAAATTCCTCATGAGAGATATTCGCCATCGTTGACACGCATTGCCCTGGTTTCTCAAAAGGATCAACACGTGGACACCCCCTTGAAGGCCTATAAATACCCCCAAGGGTCCACCTCAGAAAGGTACTTGAAAATGACCTCAAACTTAACTCTTACTCTTGCTCCATAGCTGGTAGATCTGATTATTGCTAACTTAGGTATCAGAGTGGTTACCCCGAGAACCAACCTCAGGGCTTTGCAGGATAACCGAAGTCAAGATCCGAGTTTCGAAACATCCCCTAGTTCTCTGCAACTATAGGACTCATTTCAAAATACAAGAAAAGCAAAATAATAATTCTACTTCTTAAATAACCTACACTTTAAATTCACACATCGCTAATCTAGATCAAAATTTGCCCCAAATTAAAAACCCTGTTAAACTAACTTATCAATCTTCACAAAAAAAAAATGAAAAATGAAAAATGAAATTAAAAAAGTCATTAAATTAACAACAAAACAATAAAAAAATTTTAATTAGTGTTATTCATTCACGATTTTTCGTTCTCTTGAAACCAAGCCAATTATATGAAGATAAAAAAAGGCAATATTTTGATCCAAACCAAACTATGAACTGCCATTGATCATCCTAAGATCCAAATCTCCATATATATAGCTTAAAATTCATCTCTATAACTCTATTTTTCGACCGGCAAGCATTCTAAGACACAAAATAAAGAATAGAATAAAAAAATAAAATTATAAGTCTGGATCTTATTTATCCTTCACAACCAACAAAGACATAGAGAAAAGCATCTGGAATAGAAAAGATGCTACATTTTGCTTTGATGAAATTTGATTACATCAGTGTTCTTCATCTTCTTCTTTAGTTACTCCACTCCTTTACTCTTTTCTCAAGTTGAAATTATAGATCTTCTGACCACTATCCTGTCCGACAACTAAACTCCCTTCTCTTACTCTCTGCTAAGTAAAGCTAGAATCAACTCTTCTCAAACTTCAAAAAAAATAAAAAATAAAAACCCTAGGATTTTTCTCAATTCGACCTTTAAATTCTTATTTCCCAGCCAACCCCTTGATTTTTCGCGTTACTGGGGCTACCCGTCAGTGATCAATTGACTTGATTCCCTTTATTTTTTTGCTAAACACTATAAACTCAATCAAAGATCTAAGAAAAAGAGAAACGCGTTGAACAAGAGAAGGAGAGTTTTGATTGCAAGTTATGAAATGGAAGAGTTTTAATGTTCATGGCGCTCATGAATGTAGAGGAAAGCAGGTATGTTTAACACCAAGCAAGCTGCCCTCTATTTGGGGAAACTTGTGTAAAAACTTAAATATTTTAATAAAAAATAAAATAATATACTTTATAAATTGAATTTATTATCTTATTAAAAACTTGATTAAATTAATTGTTGTAAATTAATTATCTTATTTAAGAACACATTATTTTATAATAATTATATAATTTATTTTTATTATTAATTTACAAATAAGAGTTACATGACTATGAGTCTTAATTATAAATAAAACATGTGTCTTTACTCAAAAAAATGTGTTCCTCCACATTTTTTTTTATTTTTCTTACCTTACTTTATTTTTTTAAATATTTTTGGATAAAGAAAAATATTTTAAATTAAATAATTTTATGAATAATGTAAATTCACAAAGTGTTATTATAAAATTATAGTATTTTAAGAGTGACATGCCATATATATTTTTGTTATACTACTCAATTTACTTTTCGTATAGACGTGAATCGTCTTAAAATAAATAAACTTTTATGTTCATTTTGATAATAATTTTTTATTGATATATTTTTTTATAAATTTACTTATTATTATTTTATTTAATTTTATAATTGAGATACAACAATAACACAACGTACAACGTAGAGATGGAGAAAAATATTTGAGAAACAACAGTATGTAAAAAGCATAGTGCTCGTCACAAATAGAAGAACCCAAAACAAAGCGAAAAACGAGAAACTGTATTTTTCTTTTCTTTTCTTTTAATTTTATTGTTTCATTAAAAATAAAAATTTTTAATTCGTCTAATGATATAGGCGCCATGCTGTTTCCAGCTTAACAGAGAGTAGAGTGAAACACAAGTATCGTTAGTGTTTTACAGAATAATGATGTCATCAGTGAAAAAAGGGCTCATTTACCATTGTCTAAGACTTCAAGGGGTTGTATGGTGCTAAAATCGGTTTAGGTGCTAAAATCGGTTTAGGTGCTAATTTGCCACTAATTGACAAGTAAAAGGGTTGTTTTGCTTGATTGCCAAAGAAAAATAGGTATTAGAAAATAAAGATTTTATTTAGTAAGGAATCGAAGATACAGATTTTCTTAATTACTACACCACACTTTTTTTTACAATAAAATCTTACAACATGCATAACATGGTTAATTTTTATTGATTTTTTTATTTATATAAGATGTATATATCATATTTTATGCATACATTTTTTAATTTTATTTATATTGTTTGATTTTGATTATCAAAAATTAAAAAAAAAAGAAAAAGAAATAAAAGAATATAAAGATGAGGCTAAATGTCAACAAACTTTTATTATCAATGTTAATTTTCCTTTTCTTTTTTTTTCTTTTTTTTGCCATTGTGACATGTTGGTATATATGTATAATTATGTATACAAGGGTAAATTTGTTATTTTAATTTACTTAGTTTTCCTCTACCTAATTTGAGGACTTATTAAAACATTTTTCAAAGTTTAAAAGTTAAGAGGATAATTTTTTTCTTTTATTTTTTGCCATGTGATGTCAGTTTGGTTTTACGTGTCTTATGACATGGCGTTTAATTTTTTTTTTTTTCATGTTCGACATGGCATTTATGTTAACAAAAAGACTGGATGGATATATTAAAATAGTATAAAAATGATAATATCTAGATCATTTTAAAAAATGTTTTTAAATTAAAATAAAATTAAATTAAAAGATCAGTATGTATCAATTTGATTTTTAAAAACATTGAAGTCCCAATTTTTATTGAAAAATTGAAAATTCACTTTATTAAATTTTAATATTTAAATTTAAAAACAAATTATATTAAAAAA
>BPVZ01000074.1:445536-460743 GCA_020521535.1 Rubroshorea leprosula | reverse complement strand
ATTAGATCAATTATTTAAAATTTAAATTTCACCTTATTAAATTTTTAATTTAAATTTGCAATTAATCTCATTGCATTATCTTTCTAAATTTTAAATTAATAAATCAATTAAACTTATCTTTGATACTACTTATTAAATTTTTTTACCATTAAGGCCCCGAAAACATTAAGGCCTAAATATTGAAAAGAGACTGAAATTTTATTGGTGTCTAAATATCTCTTTTATATATCGACAAATTTTAATCTTTTCTTTTTTAAATCTAATTTTAAATCACGAATATTTTCTTTTTTAAATTAGAATGATGATTATCCATTTACTTTTTATTGCTAGTCAAAAGTTGAAGATTGAATGAATTTAAATTAATATAATTACTTTATCCACAAGATAAACAAAATTGAAAAATCCTACTTAAATCTAATTTGAATCTTATATAACAAAAACACTTTTAAATTAGGTCATTTATTTGAAATTATAACTTCACCTTATTAAATTTTTAATTTAAAATTACAATTAACCTCATCCTATAATCCTTTTAAATTTCAACATTGTGCGAATCTTTTCCAAAGTTGAAGTGACGTTTGTGTAGTTCTTTTCCTAAGCAAGAATGCTCCAATTACTCAATCCTCTAGAGAATAAAAGATGAACAAATTACTGAGTATAAATTTAGAACAAAATCCCCTACATAGCAGGACAGGGACGGCTAGTAAACTTTAGAAAGAATGGCCCCATTTGTGAAGGATGATAGGGATAACAAAAATTATCCATTTCAGCAAAAAGTACTTATACATCAGCCAAAAAATGTTTCATCACTAATTTAAGGGGCCACATTAACCTTCATGAAGGAGGCTAAAGTATGCATTTATCCCTTTACCTTATTAAGTTTGAAACTTTTTGTCTTTTTATTTTATATTATGAAGTTTTTAACCCTTGAAGTTAAAGGTTTGAATTGAAGATTTTAGCCCTTCAACTAATGGAATCCGTTAACTCTCCGATAAAGTAAGAATAAAACATTTATATGATTAGTTCTCAAAAATTAAAAAAGTAACAATTTAATTGTAAATATAAAAAATTTTTTAAAAATAGTAAATTAAAAATAATTAGTGGATGACTTTGTCGAATTCATGAGAATAGTATTAAATATCTACAATTAAATTGAATAATTAGCTCAATTTGAAGAAAGAAATCTAATTGAGATAAAAAAAAAAAATTTCTTGGCTATATTCTTTTAGGTTCTTGGACTTTTTGTCTTAATTCAACTAAGAAATTTCTTTAATCTCAATCAGAATTAATCACTCAATTTAATTATAGATATCTAATATTATTTTAGTGCATGTGAGAAAGTCGTCCATTAATTCTTTTTAGTTTACTAATTTTTTTAATTTTTAAACTTTCCAAACTAAATTGTTATATTTTTAATTTTTAAGAATTGATTTCATAAATATTTTATTCTCACTTTAATGAAGAGTTAACAGATTCCATTAGTGTAAGGGCTAAAATCATCAAACCTTTAAATTTAAAGACTAAAACCTTCATAATATAAGGTGAGGAGTTAAAATCTTTAAACTTAATAAGGTAAGGGGCCAATTGCATACTTTAGGATCATGAAGGATGAGTTAATGTCAGTTAAAAAAAAGTTAGGAGAGGACTAAAAATGTGCTAATATTTCAAGTTTAAGGATTATTTTGTTCATTTTCAAAGTTTAGGGATTATTTTACTATAAAATTAAAAATTCAAGAACCACTTTGATATTTTTCTAGAGCCAAAATAGCAATGGATGCATCATGCAGAGCATTCAAGGTTTTATTTGGAGTTGTGGTCTCCTAGCATTTTTTCACACAATATCTCATTAAAAGTATTAATTTGTTATGATTAAACTAATTTTAATTAATATTTTATATAATTTAGTAATCATATTTTTGTATTACATTATTTTCAATGCAATTATCAAACAATAACATAGTTTTTGTGATAGTAAACTACTCAAAAATCTAAAACTATAGTCGTAACACTTCATAACAATCCCAAATGAAGCCTAAATAGTGTTTGTGCCTTTTGCTTAGTTCCTTTAGTTACACCTATTATGGATTTTATGAGAGATGGTTGACATCAAGGATAGTAGTCTGATTAGTCCATCTTAGTACCTTGATCTTGTAACTTATGGATCTTGATGTAAAATTAACCAATGTAGGTGTTTATAGAATAAATTACAAATTTATTTTACGATGCCATGTGTCATGTGATTTAAATAAATGGTTTCAATTAAGCTACGTCGAACTTGATTTTACTATGGTCTAGAGCATGATAGATCTCTTTTTGATGATTGCCACATGTTCAACTAGATCTATAATTTTTGGTAACTATCTCCTAATAATTTGGTGTTATTTGATGCTAGTGAAGATAATGACTAAATTTTAAGGGAAAGTATTGACCAAGTGCGGCAAATGGGAGATATGGGAGGCTAGTTCTGATGAAGTGGCAAGCAGGTGGTGAGTTTTGGAGTAATCTTTGACCAAATTTACTGTTGACATGTTCACTCATAATAGGCAGTTATGGCCACGTTTTTATCGCTAAGTTGTGGGTGGTTGCAAGCCACTTTTTAGGCATTCATTGGTGATAAATATGAAGATTTAACACATTCAAACAAGGCTACTCCTCTCAACAAAAAACAATACAACAAAATGCCTTAGTTTAGATTTCAATTAGCTTCTAGGTTAAGAGACCAACTCTCAAGCTCTCAGATCTTAAGTTTTATTATTTTATATGGGATTTGTCCTTTTGCCTTCATAGGTACTCTTCTAGATTAGTAGTTCTAAAAGTTTTGTTAACACATTGCAATTTTCTTTATGCAATTAAGTTTTAGTTCTATAAATAGATTTTATTATAGTTAATGCAATCTCATTTCTATTTTCTACTATCTATCTTTTTCTTTCTTGCTTTATTTAATTAATAAACTTCATTGTGACTCTAGATGTGGGAAGCCCTTGAAGCTGTCCAAGACAAGTTTGTGACTTGTTTTGCATAAACGCATCCCTCATTGTTGCAACATTGTCTAATTTGAGGCACATCTTCAACACATAATTGACATTCTTCTAGCCATCCTAGATGAAGGTCAATCACTTAGAAGAAGATGGGCGTCAAGGAGATCCATTTTTTGGCTTAATGCACTTCAAGCGAGGATGAATTGGAGTTTCAAAAATTTCTTCGTTTTTGCACCCACAAAGCAAAAAACAAAGAGAGTAGATAAGAGAAGCTTGCACAAAGATTTTATAAAGGTTTAGTCTAACCACTTGGCACCTAATCCTCTACCTTAGCTTCACTTACCAAGGATTTCCTCCATACTCTCCACTAACAAGAACAAGGATGGCTTAAAGCAGCCACTCAATCCCTTTACAAGAAAAGTGAGTTTTCACTTAACTCACACCCTTTTACAAAAGAACCTAATGATCCTCACCACAAACCACTCTTGAAGGAATTAATCACACCCCTAAGATGACACTCATAGAAAATAAGATGAAGATTACAAGAAGGTCACTCAATGATCAAGTATGCAAGTGAAAGTACAAGAGAATTTGTTATTTGCAAGTTCTTGCTTAAATGGGTTGTTGAGATTCTTCAATAATGTGTCTAAGAAGCTCTTCAATACTTCCACCAACCCCATTTATCATCCTTTGGTTGAAATTAGTCATTTAGGACTATTGGGATGTATTAAATGCTTAGCAGATGTGTCAGATTTGAAAAATTAGCCATTACTGTCTAGTCAAGAGTTGAATTTAAAACCCAAGGGTTGAATATGTAAAACCTAGATTGGACTCTTTAAACTAAGATTCAATTCTTCAAGAAATTCTGAAACTTAGCCAACTTTTCCCTCTTTCAAGCCAAGAGTCAAATCTTGGAAGAGAGAGTCAAATCTTCAGCACCAAGAGTTGATTCTTCAAAAGAAGAGTCAACTATGCCTTACTCCCAAAACTTTCTCAACTCTTCAGAATTTGGGAGGTGAATCTTGACCTCCTAGAGTTGAATCTAGAAGCCTTAAGAATCAAATATAGCTTTTTAGATTCGACTCTATAGTAGAATGCACATATTCTTTATATTTTGCTCCAGAGTCGAATTAGCAAGCAAGAGTTGAATCTTCTTGCTTCAAGAGTTGAATAAAAACCCGATTTTGTAGTTTGCCAAACTTTTCTTTGATGCAATATAGGACTTTTTAAATGTACACTTAAACTCAAATTCATTAAACATCTTAAGGGGTTTCGTTATCATCAAAATCACTTGGAGTTCAACAATCTCCCCTTTCTTGATGATGACAAAACACTTTGAGAATAAATTGATAAAAGCACATATACTCCCCCTAAGTTTATGCTTATACAAGCTTAAGCATCAAATACCAAGGCATTTTAAACTTTCAAGCACCAAATTCATAAAAATAGTTGAGTTTCAAGCCAAGCAAGCATGGGAACATAATCCAAGCAAAATATTTTGATACATATATAGTCTAAAGGTAATAAGAAATTTTAGCACATAAACAATCTAGAAATAACAGTTTAGCATAAAAACTCAACAAACTTTCTTCCCCTTTTTTTCATTCATCAAAAAGCATATAAGCATAACCAAATAAGCTCCCCCTTAACATATGCATATCAACCTTTAAATCATAAAAAATATACAAGTCAAGTACGATATCAACTAACATATTGCTCCCCCTCAATGAAAGCACTTAAGAACATAATCAACCAAGAAAATCATCAAAATCATAAGAGAAAGACCTTCATAGAAATATATTCAAATTTACTTCATAAAAAGTCAACAAGTTATATACATATAAAAAAAAAAAATTTGAAACCAAATTTTACTACAAAAACAGATATTGAAATGGGCATAAATAGTTGGAACATGAGGTTTTAGGCTTTAGGAATGGAAAAGGGATCAATAGGTGGTTGTTCAAATGAAGTGCTAGCAATAAAAGGATCTATCATGGAGGTCGAAGAAGCTAAAGTTGTTGTCATTTGGCATTCTTGAATGTGATTATCAAGCTTCTTGTCAAGCTATCCAAGCCTCTTAAGAATGAGATGAATTCCATTAGTGCCAATTTTTTGAGGAACCTGAGATGAACCAACTTGAAAAGGACCTGCTTCTTTAGTTTCTTCCACATTTTCATCTTCATTAAAC
Organism: Rubroshorea leprosula; assembly: GCA_020521535.1. Lineage (NCBI taxonomy): Eukaryota > Viridiplantae > Streptophyta > Magnoliopsida > Malvales > Dipterocarpaceae > Rubroshorea > Rubroshorea leprosula. The sequence goes on along the minus strand of BPVZ01000074.1, from coordinate 455,577 downwards.
CCCTAACGTTCATCATCTTGCCCTCCTCTTTTCTTTTTTTGCTTCATTTCCTAAGAATTTGGTTTTGAGTTGAATACATAGCCCATTTTGTTGAGGGAAGTGTTGTTGAGAAGCTCATGGTTGTCGAGGTCTCAGGACTCCTCACCATATAAGTCTACATACACATTTTCCATAAGTAATGTGATGAGAGTTTTGTATGCAAGTGTGAGTGTCAATCTTGATCTAAAATACACCATATGCCTCATCATATGCACACCTAAATTGATCTATCTTTGTGCAAGAATCTAGGCAAATCATACACAATGTAGACAACTAAATTTTTTGAATGACCCTTGCCTTAGTAGAATAATGTGATTATAAATCTAAAACATTAACCAATGCTCCAAATTCAAGTGGTGAATAGTTAAAGTTTCTACTTCATTCCAATAATCCCCCATGATAAATTTCTTTACCGATTCCACCATAAAGTCATCTAATTCTTAGGCTCCCTCATTAGATAAATGTAGAACATAATTGATGGTTTCAGTATCAAATTCAACAGTTTTCTTTAGAACAATGGTTCTATAAACTCCATCCTCCAAAGCAGTTAAATTGGTATTAAAAGTCTTGATCAGTTGAGGGTAAACCTTAACTTTTCTAGTTGCTAATTTTGTCCATCCCATTCTATCTAGCATTTCTTTGACATGTAGCCTTCCTTTACATATATCATCTAATACCACTCGAAAGCCATAAATCACAATTCTATTTGCTAATTTCTGATAAGCTTATCTAGCATTTCTAGAAACAAAGTTTTGAGACTTATTGGGTTGAAATACATGCTCATTGTATGTGACTTCACTACTTTCTTCAGGATTTTCTTCAACTTCTCGACGCCTTGAAGAGGAGATGGAAGCAAGAGTCCTTTGTCTTTCTGCCATGCTTTTTCTCTTCACCACTTTTGGAAATCAAGCAAGAATCCTCCTTATATGATGCCACACCCCAAAACCTAAATTCAGGGGCGAAAACAGACACCATACACTTGTGAGAGAATCCCACACATGCACAAGGCTCAAAACTTGCTAAATTCATTACTAACAGTCCACATAAACTTATATCAATATTTAAAAATAAAATCTAGTTTACAAAGAATAATCTACAACTCAAAATCTACATCTAAAATACAATGGCTAGCCTTCTAGCTCATCACTCCCTTTGGTTTCCCACGTCTTGGGTCTCACTACTTGAAATGGTGGACAAGGAAAAAAACCCTGTGAGATAACTCAATAAGGAAAAATATGGATAGCCCTTAATTAAAATTTATAGCATGCCAACAAGTGTAATCAAGTATCAAGAAAAATGGGTACAAGTACGGGAATGAAATAGACTTTTCCTCTATAGGTCATGGCCAGTGTTTAAAAACCTCCCACTAGCATGGGCATAGTAGTAACCAGTGTATTATCCCATTGGCAGGAATACAGGATGAACCGATTCTTAGGAATACAGGATAGGAATACATGTCGACATGCACTAGTGTTTAGAAATCTCCCACTAGCAATCACAATAAAACATGACCATATTGGAGACAAAACTAGGCAGAAGTTAACAGGAAAATCATAATTTACAAATAATTTCCAGATTATCAAGACAATCAACTAAAATCCCAATAGGCATGCTCAACTCAATAAACATATTAACAACTTTATATTAAATCAATCATGCTCATATGCTTAAAAAATTAGTTTAAATCCTAACACCATCTCAAAAACAATTTAAAATATGCTTTTAAAGCTTTTACCTTAAAATCCAAGGGCATTACCACAAATTTACTTATCTCGCCTTGTAGGTATATAATAAGTAAGAAATTCAAAAACTTGAGGTTGTTGAGATGATTTCAAACCTATACCACATCAATAAATAGACAAGATCACAATATACTCCATGTAACTAATTTGATTTCTAATTATAGAATCAAGTTTCTAACTTGAGGAACAATTTCCTTCTACACCTCTTGATCACCTTTACCCTTTGACACCTTTACCCTTTGAAACCTTACTAACATATATTTATTCATATGCATAATCATACATAAATATGCTTAAAATAGCTTCAAGAGATCCAACATATTGTGGGTTTACCAAGTAGATTTTGCTAGACAAAACATAGTGGAAAATATGAGAAACCAAGCTCAGATTTACCCCAAAATAGTAGCACAAAAGCTGGGTAGTAAGGTGGGGATTTTTGCTATTTAAAACAATCCCAAAATGCTTTGAAAAGCCTTGAACAACAGGAATTTTCTAAGTAAAAAGATAGCAACACAACAGGGTAGAACACAAGCTAGAACTGGGTAAAAATGGACAACATTTAAGTAGCAAAAAGAGCAACCAAAGTAAAGCAATAACAAAGGGTTTCAGAGCATGAAAACAATAACTAAAAAGCTAGAAAATCATGATGCAATATGGTAGTAGGTACAGTGGGAATAAAGTAGAAAACAGAGCAAATTTCTACCAAGTTTTAGTTAGATTTCGAACTAGAATTTCCAACAAAATTCACACCTAAAAATTGATTGATCTGGGTTGAGTGGTCAATAGATAAGTTGTAGCCTTATGTCTTAGCATTCTATAGCCTTATGTCTTAGCATTCTATAGCCTCAAGAATTACCTTAATCCGACATCTATAGAGAGAGTTATGGTGAAATACTAACAGAAGATCAAGCTGCTAGTGCAGTCCACTTGTAAGGACTGAACTTGCAGTAGAGTTTTCACCTTGAAAATAGCTGAACTAGGTTAAACATCCAAATAGAATTGTAGGGCTATCTCTTAGCTTTATATAGACTCAAAAATTGACTTAATCCAATAACTATAGAAAGAGTTATGGGAAAAATACCACTGTAAGGTCATGTACTCTGAATTTGTAGTAAAAAGAGGAGTCAGAGCTAATGATACTAGATTATGGGCAAAATCAAGGGGGAAACTATAGAAACACTCCCAAAATTGAAAACCTTAAATGATTAAAGATAACCCACTTCAAATTAAAGATGAAAAGGTGAGCAATATGTCAAATTTCTTATTGTAAGTGCTGGAAAAATTGTAGCCTCTCCTCACACCCAACATGGACCAGAAATGGAAGGATATTGGCAGCAAGATCTGGGTTTTTATCATGATTTTAAGAATTATAAGCTCATAAATCTCTAACCCTTACTAGGAGAAGAAAGAAAAATGTTAAATCTCACCTTATTCTAGCAGGATGAAGATGGCATGGGCTAGGGCTTGTTGAGCAAAATTTTTACTGAAGGTTGAGGGGAAACCACAACAAAAAGGCAAGGAGAGAAAGAGGAAATTAGCTCAGCCCTTTTTTTATCCTCAAATTTTACTTTCAACCCCCTTAGCTTTGTGAATTTTAGCTATTAAATCCAACAAAAATAATTTCTATCAATAAGTCCCTAACTTAAATTTTAAGATCTTAGAAAATCTTGGGATATTACATATGAGCTGAAATAGAAGTGGGTTTGTGTTTAGGTGAGTTAATTTGTTAAGATATGGGATGAATTTGGTTAGGTTTAGGGTTAGTGTTCTTGGAGCGTCAAATAAGAGAGAAAGGGAAAATGGGGAGAGTTTGAAACATGAAGGTTATATTCAAACCCTTAGTCAAAGAGTCGAATCTTTAAAGCTTGAAAGTCAACTCTCACAATGAAGAGTCAAATCTATAGGTGAGAATTCTTATTTCCAGAATTTTACTTAAAGAATTGAATATCCAATTTGAGAGTCAAATCTTCACTATAGATTTTGAATTTTTTTGGGCAGTTTAAAGTGTGTTTGGGCAAGGCAACTGTTCCAACATATTTATGAATGTTCCAAGCACATAAAGCACTCAAGGACACACACACACACACACACACAAATAGTATTCATCATACCTCAAGTATCCTATATCTCAAAATCACACAATCTAGAGTTTAACCAACAATTTATAACATGTTAACATATCAAGCACTAGGATCACATATGCCAAGCTCCATTCTAATGAAGAAAAATGATTGCGATCAAGAGGCTTAATAAATATATCCACTAGTTGATTTCTAGTGTCAACAAACAACAACTCAAAATCACCACTAGCAACATGATTCCTCATAAAATGATGCCTAATTTCTATTTGTTTAGTCTGGGAATGTTGGATGGGATTCTTAGTGAGGTTGATAGCATTAGTGTTGTCATATTTAATGGGAATATAATCCATAGTAATGCCAAAATCCAAGAGTTGTTGTTTCATCCACAACACTTGAAAGCAACAACTTGCAGTGGCTATATATTTGGCATCAGTTATGGTAAAAGCAACACTACTTTGCCCTTTGGAAAACTATGATATGAGCATAATGCCAAAAAATTGACAAGTTCCATTTGTACTTTTTCTATCAATTCTATAGCCTGTATAATCCGCATTTGAATATGAATATAAGTCCAAGGAAGAACCTTTAGGACACCATAAACCAAAGTTGGGAGTATCCCTTAGGTACCTAAAGACTCTTTTAATTTCAATTAGGTGTGACTCCTTACAACAAACTTGAAATCTAGCATACAAATAAACACTAAACATTATATCCGGTCTACTTATGGTTACATAAAATAAGGAATCAATCATGCTTCTATAAATCTTTGAATTAATAGGCTTACCTTATTCATCCTTGTCAAGATTAGTTGAAATGCTCATAGGAGTAATTATTGGCTTACCAAGTTTCATGCCAAACTTCTTAAGCATCTCCTTGGTGTATTTGATTTAGTTGATGAAGATGCTCTCTTTGGATTGTTTGATTTGAAGTTCCAAGAAGAAGTTAAGTTCACCAATCATGCTCGTCTCAAATTCACCTTGCATAGCTTCGGAAAACTCTTGACAAAGAGAATTATTAATAGCCCCAATTACAATGTCATTAACATAGATTCGGACAACTAGTATATCTTGGCCTTTGTTTTTCACAAACAAAGTAGTATCAATTCTTCCTCTAGAAAAGCCCATTTGCAAGCAAAAAACTACTCTATCTTTCATACTATGCTCTAAGAGCTTGTTTCAAATCATATAAAGCTTTTGAAAGTTTATAAACGTGGTTTGGGTGAAATGGATCTTCAAAACTAAGTGGTTGCTCAACATAAACCTTCTTCTGGAATATAGCCATTTAGAAAAACACTTTTAACATCCATCTGATAAAGTATAAAACCTTTAAAAAATGCGAAGGCCAATAGCATTTTAATTGCTTCAAGTTTAGCTACTGTGGCAAAAGTCTCATCAAAATTAATTCCTTCCCCTTGATAATAGCCCTTAGCAACTAGTCTAGCCTTGTTTCTAACCTTTATACCATTCACATCTAACTTGTTTATAAATACCCATTTAGTTCCGACAATGGGATGGTTTTTAGGTCTAGAAACAAAATTTCAATCCTTATTTCTTTCAAATTGAGCTATTTCCTCTTGCATAGCCATCACTCAATTAGGATCATTTAAACTATCATTAAGATTTTTTGGTTCAATTTGAGTATAAAAGTAATAAAAGCACAAGTATTATGAGCATGAGATCTAGTTGTTACCCTTTTTAATGGATCCTTAATGATTTCATTACTTTTGACATAGGATCTTTCTCTAGGAAAAGTTGGTTCTCTTTACTCATGTGTTTGTTGCACTTCTTTATTTTTGTCCTCCTCATTTGTCTCATTTTGAGCTTCCTTGTTGTTGTTCTCCTTGAGATTCATATCTTTCATTTGTTCTTCAATGGCATCTACATCATCATCATCATCACAACACTTTCTAGAGCAAGTGGGGTTAGTTTCATCAATTACCACGTGAATAGATTCCTCAACAACTTTAGTACGTTTATTATACACACGATAACCTTTACTAGAGGTGGAGTGTCACACCCTAGACCCTAGAGCAGAACAGATGCCGTACACTTGTGAATGGGACCCACAAGTGCACCAGGCTTAGAACTAAGTTAACTTACTATCCCAAAAATTGATTACAATTAAATAAAATCTGCTAATACCTTTATTATAATTAAAATTTAAGCAATGTTCAAATAAATCCTTCAAAGTCAAATTACGTACTAATTGCTAATTAAATCCTCAACTTTCTAATAAGTCCAAAAGAACTAAATCAAGTCTCAACTAAGTCCAAACCGACTCTTATAAGCATCCGTCACACGCCTTGATCCTTAACGTTTCTACTATTGCTACCTGAAATAGTGGATAAGGAAAAACGTGAGATATACTCTCAGTAAGTGACTATTAGGCTTCCCTTTTTTATTTATAAATTTTAAAATTAAGAATGCCAACAAGTATAAATCAAGTATCAAAAAAACTGGTAAAAGTACAAGAAATAAAATAGTTGTCTCCTCTATAAGTTATGACCAGCATTCATAAACCTCCCACTGGCGAGCACAAGATTTGCAAGTGTATAATCCCACAAGCAGGATAACAAGTATAACAAGAATGAATCAGTTCCACAAGTAACATGTTGACATGTGCTAGCATTTATAAACCTTCTACTAGCGGGCACAAGTAGAACATGATTATATTGGAGACTAAAACAAGCTAGTAACTACAATTCAAGTAAATATGCTTATTTCAAGAAAACATGTATTACAGAGATCAAGCAAAATGTATTAAGAACTTTCTATGAATAGGCTTGTTTAACCAAATAAATTCCAACATAAAATAAAATGAGATTCAGTTATGGTAACTAACCTAAAATGGGTTCTAAATCCCACCACCATCTCAAAATCGATAAAAATCATGTTTTAAAATTATATTTAAAATCAAGAGTAAAATCATAAATTTACTTACCTAAAAAATGAAGATCTTAAATTTAAGATGTGCAAATAATCAAGAACCTAAAATTTACATTGAATATTAATCAGCAACAATTCAGAATTACTAATCCTAATTTAACTTAATAATATCTAACTTTATAAGGTTATAATAAATTTCCTACACAGATGTTTGCACCTGTTTACTGACTAAAATTGAGAGTGTTGGCACCAATGTATCAACCCTTAAACCTGTCACACAGTGCCCACGTACTGCACTACACGAGCACCACCCGCCCTAGCTATTTTTATTTGTTTTATTTTAGTGGACCAATAGATGTCAACACCTAATCTATTGCTAGCATTAAAGTGTTGACACTATTGAAAATTTCGAGAACAATAGAGCGATGGCGTCGTTGTGATGCGTCATCGTGTGTGCAGTAGCACCCAACACCCACACTCAATCACGTGGGTGCTGCTGTATTGGGTCCCTTCATCCCCTTTAATTGCTACTTATAAAATGTATATGTACATATGTATATATTTGTATTTACACCATTTACTGCTAATTCAATAATATTTGACATAACATGAAAACTCACCAGAATCTAAGATTTTGATGTCAGATCTGAGATGAAACCTTAATAACAAGTGTAAAAGGAGATCTGGAGGTTACAATATTTGGTTTAACAATAAAGATCTAAGGAAACAAGAAAGAACAAGAAATCAGGAGGAACAAATATACTCACCATTAGAATCTTAAGGTTGAACTCTAGGAGAAGAAGATAGCTGGATCTAGGAGGAGGTGCTTATTGCGTAAAAGCAAATTTATTTTGAGAAGAGAATAGGGTCAAGTAACAGACTTTACATCTATTTGAATTTATTTAGGGAAATAATAATTCCTAAATAAAAAAACATAAATCCCAATTAAATCTTCAAATTAATTTGATTTAATTAGATTATAATCTCTTGAATTTAAAATTATATCAGCTCATAATTAAATTTTAACCCTCTTAATAATAATAATCATGGGAAATTTGGAAATTATTTAGGGTATTACATGGAGTATCCAAGAAAGATGCCGTCATCACTTTTAAAATCAAATTATTCAAGAGAATCCTTTCCATTGATCAAAACAAAGTATTTGCAACCAAAAGCTCTAAAGTAGAAAATCTTGGGTTTTCTTTCTTTGTAAATCTCATAGGGGGGTTTTGCTAAGAATAGGCTTCACCATAACTCTATTCAACAAATAACAAGAGGTTGAAATGGCTTCAACCTAAAAGGATTTTGGCAAATCATTATCAGAAAGCATAGTCCTTGCCATTTTCTTAATGGAACAATTTTTCCGTTCAACCACTCCATTTTGCTGAGGAGTTCTAAGGGCAAAAAAATTATGATAAATACCATGTTCAATGCAAAAATCTTCAAAATCATTATTTTCAAATTCTTCCCCTCGATCACTTCTAACAGAAATAATAGGTAAACCTTTTTCATTTTGAAGCTTTTTATAAAGACTTTTAAAAGCATCAAGTGCATCTTTCTTATGTGTAAGGAAAGCTACCCAAGTAAATCGAGACTAGTCATCAACCATAACAAGGACATATGATTTCCCTCTAATGCTTAGAGTGTGCATAGGTCCAAACAAATCCATATGAAGTAACTCAAGTGGTTTGTTTATAGATATGCACTTCTTAGCCTTAAAGGAAACTCTAGTTTGCCCACCTTTTATGCATGCATCACACACACCATTAACATAAACATTCACATTCACCTTAGGCAAACCACGAACAAGATCATGTTTTAACAATTTAAAAATAACACTCATGCTAGCATGTCCTAATCTTCTATACCACAACCAAGTATCATGATGAGATATGGAAGCAAGACAAACATTAGCATCTATGTCATGCAAATCAATCACATTCTTAAGCCTCTTGCCAACAAACAACACTCTAATCTTGTAATGAGATTTAAAAAGCACAACGCCGAGCATACAATCACACAATTGACTAAAACTAGACAAGTTATGTTTCAATCCATCCATATATCAAATATCATCAAAAGAAATAGATTTGTTACCAATTTTACTAATTCCTTTCACAATTCCTTACCCATTTTCACCAAAGGTCATAGTTCCTTCATCCAAAGGCATGAATGGTGAGAATTATGAAGGATCACCCATCAAGTGCCTTGAGCATCCATTATCTAGAAATCATTTATTCTTCATTTTGTTCACAAGGCACACTTACACAACAAAAATCAATTTTTGATCTTAGATACCCAAATTTACTTGGATCCTTGGGGGTTAGTGCTTATAGTTGCTTTTGGAACCCAAATTTGCTTCACTTTGCCTTGATCTATCAATCTCTTTAAAGGACATACAAAGGCAAAGTGTCCTTTTGCACCACAACAAATAGCAAGTGACTTTAGGATTAGAGAATTGACTTGCTCTTATAAAAAAGTTCTTAAAAGTCTTTTACTTTTTAGAATAATCAAATCCAATGCTCCATTTGTCAAAACCACTTCTTTAAGAACTCAAAATAAAATCAAAATTTTCCTTACTCAACGTGAATTTGGAAATAACATTCTCAAGACCACAAACCTTCTTTTTCAAATTCTCATTGTCCTTTTTCAAAGCATCATTAGATTCTTCATCCTTTAAAGATGCAATCTCAACATTTAAGGATGCATTCTCTTTAACTAAAATCTCATTTTACTTTGAAAGAGATTCAATCTCATTTTTAAGGACTTAATTTAAAAAATCATCTATTAACTATTACTCTTTTTTTCATTTTAGTCTAGAATCTTTGTTTTCTTTCAAACTCATCTGCTAACTTTCAAAATTGTTTCATTTTCATCTACCCCTATGCAACTTTGTTAACTACATTGATGGAACTTTCCAATTCTAATTGTGTTGTGCCATGAAAGCCATTGTGTGGCCCATTTAAGCTAACATGTGGCCTAAAAAATGGGAGGGAAATATTCTCACTTCCTTATTTAAGGTTGAATGCTTAATATAAAAAATTGAGAGTAATATAATGACAATTTTTTATATAATTTTTTGTATAATTTTTTATATAACTTTTATATGTTATTAAATAAATAAATGTACTTAATATCACATGTTACAAATGAATAAAAAAAGTCAATCATTTAAATAACATATAAAATTGTACAAAAATAATATAAAAAATTATTTTTGAATTTTTTTAAAAAGTAATTAATTATAATGTAAAAAATTATTTCTAAATATTTCTAAATAAGTTTAATTTAGTT
>BPVZ01000074.1:423216-445436 GCA_020521535.1 Rubroshorea leprosula | reverse complement strand
AAAGAAATTTATACTATTTTTTGTACAATTTTATATGTTATTTAAATAATTGACATTTTTTTATTCATTTGTAACTCGTGATATTAAGTACATTTATTTATTTAATGACATATAAAAGTCATATAAAAAATTATACCAAAAATTATATAAAAAAATTATCCCTAAATTACTACCCATTTTTTAAATTAAGCATTTAACCTTTAAATAAGGAAGTGATAATATTTCCCTCCCATTTTTAAGCCACATGTTAGTTTAAGTGGGCCACACAGTGGCTTTCATCGCACCACACAATTAGAATTGAGAAGTTTCATGAATGTAGTTAATGGCGTTGCATAGGGGTAGATGAAAATGAAACAATTTTGAAAGTTAGTAGATGGGTTTGAAAGAAAACAAAGATTCTAGACTAAAATGAAAAAAGAGTAATAGTTAATAGATGATTTCTTAAAATTAAGCCCATTTTTAAGTAAAGAAATAGTTTTGGTAAGAGTAAGATTCTTATTCTCTAGTTTCTTGATATTATTCATAGAACATTCAAGAACTTTGCATAAATCATTATAACAATACTTAAAAGAACTTTTATTATATGAATTAGAGAAGTTAGAGTTTACCTCCTCATCATTATTGCTATCCGCTTATGCCATGAAGCAAAGATTTGCAACACCATTCTCCAAGGAGCTCACTTTTTGTTGAGCTAGTCTCATCATCATTCCATGTGGCAGCAAAAGCTTTCTTCTTTATGCCCTTCTTGTCTTTCCTCTCACCCTTCTTCAATTGAGGACACTCATTTCTATAGTATCCCATTTTGTTGCATTCATAGCACTTTACATTCTTTTTTCTAGACTCTCACTCATCTCTTTCAGCAAATCGACTCTTAAAGTTCTTTTTCTTTGTGAATCTTCTCACTTCTCTAGAGACTAAGGTAGAGATGTCTTCATCATCACTGGCATCATCTTCAATTTCTTCTTGTTGTTTGTTAGCCTTGAATGCAACATTCTTCTTCTTCTAACCACCTTAACTTCTTGAGTTGTCCCTTCACATGTTGTCTCAACATGTCCCAAATCTCCTTTGTTGTATCACACTTAGATGTTCTATTGAATTCCATTGGATTGAGAGCACATTAAATCATATTGATTGCTTTGTTGTTAATCTTGATCTTCTCCAAGTCTTCATCATTCCATTCAATTTCTATTCTTGGCTCCTCAGTTCCCCCAACCTCTTTCATAGGCACATATGTACCATTCATAGTCACAAGCCATGCCTTAGGTTCATTAGCAAGTATAAAGACCTTCAGCTTATTCTTCCAATAATTATAGTTAGAACCATCAAAGAAAGGGGGCTTGGCGGTAGACAAACCTTTAAGCAGTGTAGTAGCTTGAAATTGAGCCATCCCTGATAAGCTCCTAGGTAGTTAAATCTTCAAATTAGAACCCTTGCTTCGATACGAATTGTTAGCTCAGTGCACTCTAAAAGATGGGGTGAATCTGACTTTCAAAAATTTCTTCCTTTTTGTACCCACAAAGCAAAAATCAAAGAAAGTGTAGGAGAGAAGTTTGTACAAAGATTTTAGGGTTAATTTAACAAATCATCTATTAACTTTCATATTCTTTTCAATTTCATCTATTATCTTTGAATTCTTTGAATTTTGTCTATTAACTTTCACATTTATTTCAATTTCATCTAGTATGTTATATTTAACTAAAATATCCGTTATCTTTAACGGAATCTTCTTATTCTTTAACAAAATATTTAGTCCTCTAACTATATTTCTTTTGATCTTTTAGTCCTTAAATTTATAATCACTGTAAAAATAGTTTTTAATCTTATCTTGCCAAATGTGTTCTTTAGAAAACTGTTTTACAGAGTAGACTGCATGCAGTCTGTCCTGTAAAATTATTTAAATGCCCTTAATTTTATTTTTATATTATTTTTTAGGAACATTTAAATAACTTTTTAGGACAGATTGCATATAATCTGTCATGTAAAACAAACCAATTGGTCACATTTATTACAAATTTTAAATAATCTATCTCTATAAAATATGTCTTGAGTCGTCATATTTTATTAGGATTATAATATCACTTTTTTAAAACTTAAAGGACTACTCTTTTAGTTAAATCTAACGAAATTTTGTACTAGTAGACTATTTTGAAATATTTCCAAAGTTTATAGACCATTTAGAAAGAAACTAAACTTTTTAGACTAAAATGAAATCAAGCTGATAGTTAATAGACTAGAAATTGAATTAAGCCAAGATTTTATAAAGGTTCTATCCAACCACTTGGCACCTAGTCCTCTACCTTGACTTCATTTATGAAGGATTTCTTCCACACTCTTCACTAATAAGAACAATGGTGGCTTAAAGGAGCCACTCAATCTCTTTACCAAAAAAAGTGGGTCTTCACTCAACTCACACCCCTTCATAAGAACCCAATGATCCTCAACACAAACCACTCTTGAAGAAATTAATCACACCCCTAAGATAACACTCATAGAAAATAAGATAAAGATTACAAGAAGATTACTCAGTGATCAAGTATGCAAGTGAAAGTATAAGAGAATTTTTTATTTGCAAGTTTTTACTCAAGTGGGTTGTTGAGATTCTTCAATAATGTGTCTAAGAAGCTCTTTAATACTCCCACCAACCCTATTTATCATCCTCTAGTTGAAATTAGCCATTTGGAATCATTGGGAAGCATTAAATGCTTAGTAGACGTGTCAAATTCAAAAACTAGCCATTACTATTTAGTTAAGAGTCGAATTTAGAACCCAAGAGTCAAATATGTAAAACCTAGATTCAACTCTTTAAACTAAGAGTCAATTCTTCTAGAAATTATGGGACTTAACCAACTTTTCCCTTTTTCAAGCCAAGAATTGAATCTTGGAAGTGAGAGTTGAATCTTCAGCACCAAGAGTCAATTCTTCAAATGGAGAGTCAACTATGCCCTGCACACAACTTTCTCAACTCTCTAGAATTTGGGAGTTGAATCTTGACCTCCTAGAGTCAAATCTAGAAGCCTTAAGAGTCGAATATAGCTTCTTAGATTCAACTCTTCACTAGAATGGACATATTCTTCATATTTTTCTCTAAAGTTAAATTTGCTTCTTGCTTTAAGAGTCAAATACAGAGTCTTATATTCGACTTTTCAACCCAGTTTTGTAGTTTTCTAGATTTTTCTTTGATGTACCGTTAGACTTTTTAATTGTACACTTAAACTCAAATTCATTAGACATCTTAAGGGGTTTTGTTATCATCAAAATCACTTAGAGTTCAACATCATCTTTCTTGTTTTGAGCAAACTAAGTGGCACACCTGAGCACTTCTACCATGTGGTGGTCAAGAGAGGATTTTTGGGGAAGCAATCTCTTTTTGGTATGTCCAATGGGACAAACCTTAGGTTTCCACAAGAAGTTTGTTGAGTAATGTTTTTCATATCAAATCTTGATGACAAATGGTAGATATCCATGGCGCCTTATGGACAAAGATGCAGGGTCAGCAAAAAAGCTAAAAGAGATTAATGAAGCATCTAAAAGGCAAGAAAGGCTAAAAATAATTGTCATAAGATAGCGAATATGGGTAGAATATGATGATAAAGCTCTACCCAGATTTAAAGAAATTATGGAGTACTTTTGTTAATAGTAGAATGTGACATACTTTATGCTAGATTGTAGTATCTAAATTTGGAGAAAATCTAAAAATGTACTACCATTAGCAAAATGTGACAAAACAACAAGTTGCTACAACAGTTATTAATCACACGACACAAAAGGGCTAAATGATTGTTTTCCTTCTACTCTTGAGGGGCATTAAATATAGTTCAAACATGCTAGTTCGTGCCACTCCTAAGATTAGCGATACCAGATAGACTAAGAAGAAGATTAGGGTTGTAAGCCTCCTTATCAGCCAGATTTTACAAGTAGAGACATTAGTCTTTCTTCGACTCTTGGGGGGGAACCGTTTGCAAACTTAGTGTGTTGGTGAAAGTTCATCCTAAAACCATTGGCGCCAAGCAACTTAAAAAAATATCCTTTGGTGTGAGCTTATTAACGAGTCAAAATTTGGATGTACAGATAGTAGTTCTCCTTCTTCTCCCAAGGGGCATCAATGTCATTAGGAACAATATGTCATCCGTCCCATGGGTAGAATTCATTTGATAACAGTAACTTGATGACAAACTTTTTATCCTTGTTTGAGTTTTACAGGCCAAAGTCACAAAACTTCTCAATGCTACAATGATAAAGATGTTGCCACACATAATGTACCATCTCAGTTAGCATCAATGTAGAATGATGAAGTATAAAAATATATATTTAAAGTGTACTCAACAATTGATAATTATGAAATTATGGACTTGAGAGTAGACTTGGCAATTTTTTACCCAACCCATTAACCTGCCCATTACCCGCCCATTTAAAATGGGTTAGGGTCATATATTTATGACCCGTGACCCGTTAATGACTCGTTAAGAAAACCCGACGGGTCATGGGTCGATAACAGGTTGACCCATCAGGTTAACGGGTTTGACCGGTTTACCCGTCTAAAAATTTAAAAATTTTTAATTTATTATTTATTTATTTTGTTTTTCAATTCCCAATCTCACCTAAACCTCTAATAATTGACTAATATTCCCTAATTAACTAATTGATTCTCTTGACTCATCATCTTCTAAAAGTAAAAATAATCCCACTCCACTCATAACTCACCTCCCAACCTTTCCTGTTCTTGCTTGCCCTAATACTCTCGAAGACTCTAACTCTTCTCATATTCTTCAACCTCCATAGTCCATACAGCCTTCGACTTTCAAGCTTTGACTCCACCTTTTCTTTTTTGTTTTTAACATTATCTCAGACTTAGATCTTAGTCTTATCGAGTCACCGTTGCGTTCACTCACCCCTTTCTTTTTTTCTCCTATGAGTCTGGCAAGTGCTCTTTTTGTCACCAACTTTTCTCTCTAAAGACTCCAAGGTAAGTTGTTTACTTATTTATGCTTTTTAGTTTTCTTTCCATTCTAAGTAAAAATTTTACTTGATTTTCTCCATTGCTTACTTAGATGCATTCAATTGATTATTCTTTGAAAGCAATGACCAAAACAAATATGTTCCAATGGGGTTTGTGTTTTTTGGTTGTCATGCTACTACTGCTTTTTTTTTTGCTATTGAGATTTATAAGTGTAGTGTTCTTGAATTTGATTAGTATTGTTCTTTGAAGGGAAATAAAGAAGGTGATTCTAAGGAACTGTAAATATATATATATATTAAATTAATGGAAAAAAATTATTTTTATAAGATGTTGAATTTCTTTTTTGAATCTTTTGAATAATTTTCTTTGAATAATAATATGTACAAATTATAGAGAAAAAAAATAATAGGGTCAACTCGCGGGTTGACTCGTGACCCGTGATAGGCGGGTTAGGGTCTGCCTTCATTGACCTATGACCTGTTTTAACCCAACCTGTTTTGACTCGTTACCCGTTCTGACCCGACCCTAACCCGACCCAACTCGCCCGTTTGCCAGGTCTACTTGAGAGTCATATTTTTCTACAAGTAATTTCACAAATGTTCATTTTTTTAGTTGTGCAATTTTTGATGATTAAAGATTTGATGATTAAATGGAGAGAATTAGAAGAAAAGGACTTCAATGCAACGAGTCAAAAAAATGAGGGTTCAAGGATCAAATTTGGAAGTTTGAAGGCTCAAGTGAGATTTTCTCCATTTTTGGTAAAGTAGCAAAGTGTGTAAAGCCAAAGGTAGGGGTGTTTGTGCTGTGGTTTTTGTTCTAATTTTAATATTTTTTAAACCAATCCAATTTAATCAATTAGTAAAATTTTTAAACCAATCCAATCCACTCTTATATGATAACCAAACTAATCCAATTTAAATCTGATTGATGTGATTTGGTTAGATTGATCAGTTTTTAAAAAAATTAAATATGTAAGATAATGTAAAAAATTTTAACATCAAGTAGAAAATATAAATATAAAATGCATTAATATCTAAATTGGTAGAAACATAAGTTAAAAAACACAAATTATAAATGTTCTTATACTCCTTTACAATTGTAAAGATTGAAAAGATTTGGAAATTCTTCATGGTTGCATCACCATAAGCATCAAGGATAATAAAAGATAACTCCAAGTTTCAAGCACAGTGCAAGTAATTTTTAAAGGTTAAAACTAGTCTTTTTTTCTTAATACACCAATGATTTAATCTCATCTTCTAAACCTTGTTAAAATCAAGTAAAATTCAAAATGAATATCATTAGGATTGATTAGAGTATTCCTAATCAAAATTTACAATTCCTCAACCAAATATTCAAGAATAGCAGAATATTAAGACTAGTTTTATCATGAAGTTTTACTTTTTGAATGATACTTCTTTTAAAGGTTTAGTTAGGAGAATCAAAATATCATTTTATGAACAAATTAGAAATTTAGGGTTCTAAGAGTAGAATTGCAAGCCAGTTTTGAGAGGTAGAATTATATGCTAATTAGCAATTTAAAATTAGGGTTAGAGTGCATGATTAAGAAGAAAAAATAAATTAGGGAATATGGAGATGTTCTGTTTTTATTTTTTAATTATGTTAATAAAGTTATTAACTTCTGAAACAAGAAAAAGAAAATTTAAAATACTAAAAAAAATTAAATTATTTAATTATCTTATAATCGGGTTTTATTTGGTCAACTAGGTGTTGGAACTCATCTTCAAGTTCTAAACAATGTTTTGAAAACTGGACCGGACTGATCGATCAAACCAGTTGAACTGGTACCCAATGGTATAAATGGTTCAATTGTATCTTTTAAACCGTTTGAATTGTAAACCATTTGAAACTGATAAGAACCATTGAAACCACTTAAACCGATAAACCATTCGACCGGACGGTTCAATGCTTGGGCATAAAATCTTCAAAATTTTGTCTCCCGTGGAACTTGAACTCACAATCCCGAAGCCTTAATTCCAACTCTTTACCACTAGGACAATGCAACCCTTGTGTCATTGAGTGCTTGGAATTTTATTTATCTAATAGAATTCTCAAAGCTTTTAACTAAATTATTAATGATAGCCATGGGATTCGA
Organism: Rubroshorea leprosula; assembly: GCA_020521535.1. Taxonomy (NCBI): domain Eukaryota; kingdom Viridiplantae; phylum Streptophyta; class Magnoliopsida; order Malvales; family Dipterocarpaceae; genus Rubroshorea; species Rubroshorea leprosula. Next base: position 438,366 of record BPVZ01000074.1, on the reverse strand, counting down.
ACACCCATTCTCCATGGTATGAAACAAAGACTTTACCACTTGAGACATAACCTTTTATTTGCTATTTCTTTGCTTTACAATATATTTATTCTATCTTTACAACCACAATTATATTAAAGTTGTTCTCACAAAAGCTCAAACTTGTGATCTTTCAAATGTCAAATCAGTCATCTACCTCTGCATCCAACTAACACCTTATGAATATTTTTGCAGAATAATATATTTATAATAGTTTGATCAACTCGACAGTTTTACTGGTTAAACCGGTTAAACTGGTCAAACCATGAACCGAAGGTCAAAACAATTTGACCTCCGGTTCAAGTTTAAAAACACTGGTTCTAACCCTTAATCATGCAAAAGGGGGACAGATGCAAGTGGGGTTTTGCACCCTATTTCTAGGTTCCAACCCTTAGTCATAAAGTGCACAAGGGATAAACGAATATGGGATGTCTCACCTTGAGCTCAGGTTCTAACCCCTGTCTAATTGAAATGTGTGAAAAGAAAGAAAAAAATAAAAATAATTCATCAAGGCTCCTATCCTAGTTACCAAACACTCCTATTTTATTTCCAATATAAATAGGAGTCTTTAAAACTAGGTTTAGCTTCCTTGGAGGTCATTCATTGGCTTGCCTTTTGTTATTCTTTTCCTATATTAGAGAATTATGTTAAGACGTTGCTAAACCTTCAACAAGGCCAGGGAGAATCTTGATTGATTTATTACTTTATTTTGATTCATTACTTTATTTTGATTCCTTCAAAGATTTCAATGTTTAATTTTATTTTTGAAAGATGTTAATTATTTTTAGATTTAAAAATTCCGAAAGTTACTTTTATCAAATTTCATATAAGATTAGTCATGCTCTTTTTATAAGCAATTTGTTGGAATATAATTGATCAAATAGATTTGTTTAACGAGTTGATCTTTTACTATAGTATAGTCAATTTGATATATTATCACTCTCAAATAGCTTGAAGAATAGATGAATTTGTTCTTCATTGAAATTAGTTTCTTTCAAAATAAATACATTAGCTATTGTCATTGATCTTCAAAGTTATATTTTCTAATTATTTGTTTGGGATGTGTAACATGTAATTGAGTAATAAATTGGAATAAAAAATTAACAACAGTTGAAACAAATCAATTAAGTGAACTCTGGATTCTTGTTCATCACAATATTATATTTTCACTTTTATAATTATCGTATTTTATTCAAATATTTTTATTTTTAATTTTAAAAATCATCTTTTAATTTAATTTCTTATTGTGACATTTCTTTTTGTTTTCTAATTGTGACGAACTCTTTTTGTTAGTTTAACATAGATTTTCTATAAATATGACACCTAAAGTTACGCTACAACAACCCCTTATCTGAAGGGCATTAATTTACTAACGAGAGGTTAGATCAAGTGGTAAGCGGCTTGTTCTAGCTTAAGTAAAGTCTCGAGTTCTAGATTTTGTGTACGCAGCCGCCTTCGTTGGGAGACTCACCCATCATTTCCAGGTGCGCAACGCGGGTCGATTCGGATTAGTTAGGACGAAGTCTCGAATACCGGATGAGAAACCAAAAAAAAAAAAAAGGGCATTAATTTTGGGCGAGACATCGAAGAACTCAGATAAGGTATGCACTTAATTTAAGGGCATGTTTAGGTAAGCTTCTAGGAGTTTCAGCTTTTTGATATTATTCATGTTTTGTAAGTTTAAATTTTGCTCTTAAAAACTTACATTTTTAAATTTTTTTTAACCTTAAAAAAACTTCAAATAGTAAAAACTCAAAAGCTTCAAATCCAAACTTTTCATAAATTCCCTTTTTATTCACTTTTCACTCACTTTTCTTATCTCTAAAAGCAACTTTTAAATTTTTCCTCCAATAAAAATTTAAACTTATCACTCATAACAGTACTAAAAAAGTAAAAGCTCTCACAGGCCAAACCAAACAGGCCCCAAGTCTTCTTCCTTTAAAACTGATGAGCATCCTTGTTTTGTCAAATGTCAAAGCCCTTCTAATTCTAACTCCTGGCCAAGAATGGAATATCCATGTGAAGTCATTAGCATGGTAGGAGGGCTCTTTTTACTCATGCGGAGCAAGGTGCAGATTACAAGAGAAATGGTGTTGGTAGATCTCACTCTTGTGCACAAAAACAGAGGCAAAATGATAGTCCGGTTTACCAAACCAAGATGATAAAGCTAGTTACCCACCCCGATCTCCCAGCCCAAAATCCCAACTCTCTTCAAGGGAGATTTTAAAAGAAAATGGCGAAGTAGCATTGAAGGTAGACTATCAAAAAGGTGTTAGCTTCCCAAAGATAATGACCACTAGCTAAACAAAAACAAGTCTAGGTGAGGAAAGAGAAATTATATACCATAGTCCAAACCTAATTCAAAATTCCAAACTAGCACTTGATTAAAGTAGACTTGACCCTAAAAAAGTTTGCCAAGCAAAACAAAGGAACAAAGTTGGAAAACATGATCACAAAGATTCAACACCAAGTAGCCTCTTTACCTAACAAACAAGGCTTGAGTTTTAGAAGATGGGTAGCCAAAACCAAGAACCCATTGTAGACCTATGAGGAGCTACATGGAGACACATATTTGCTCTAGAAACCTAATGGTGATTTGCACCTCACAAGAATAAATGGCTTATACCCTGAGCCATATTGCACTTCGATCTACAAGTCATGCTGTAGATTAAGTGAAAGTGATTTCTACTTCTACCTAAGCTAGGTCTGGGTTAAGATAGCTTTTAATTAAGTTGTTTTTTATTATGTTTCTACAATAAGTGTTGACCTAACAAACAGAGCAACCTTGAGATGCTAAGGGTTATGATCAAAGTTTGCCTATCTAGAAATATTCCAATCACCTCGTTGCAGAACAAAACTCCTTCAAAGGTCTCATTAGCTATTTCTACCAATTATGCATATTGATTCTGCCATAGTCTACTGCAATTGGTTGCTCAATATCATATATTTCTTTTAGCACCAACAAAGGCATCTTATGAACTTTATTTTCCAAATTTGATATTTTTTCAATTTTGATAGACCGGTTTCTAGCTGGCTCCTCTCTTTCATCAACCACTTGGTTTGCCATGATATGTTCTTTGTTTATAAAGTGTTGAAGGAAAAGGAGGAATGTTAGCCTAAACTTTTTGCAGACCTTAGCTTGCTTGAAGTGTAGCCATTTGTCAAAAACATTTGAGAACTAAACATATTACTTCAACTCGCTTAAGGTTGTGAAGTAAGGTGCTTAGGGTATTGTTTACACCATAAATTGCAAATTTATTTGATGGTGCCACATGCTATGTGATTTGAACAAGTGGCTATGATTAAGCCACGCCAAACCTAATTTTGCAATGATCTAGAGTACAACAGACATTGTTGATAATTGCCACGTGTTCAACTAGATCTGTAGCTTTTGGTAACTATTTCCTAATAATCGGTGTTATTTGATGTTAGTTGAGATAATGGCTAAATTTTAGGGGATACCAACCAAGTGGAGTAAATAAGAGACATGGGAGGCTAATTCTGATGAAGTGGTAGGTGAGTTCTAAAGCAAAATTTTGACCAAGTTTGTTATGAACATATTTAGTCAGACTAGGTAGTTATGACCACATTTTGCAACTGAGCTATGGGTAGTTACAAGCCATTTTTTTGGCATTCATCAACAATAAATATGAAGATTTCACATATTCAAATAAGGCCTCTCAACACAAAACAACAGAGGAACATGCCTTAGTTAAACTCTTAATTATCTTCTAGGTTAAGAGACCAACTTTCAAGCTCTCAAGTCTTAGGTTTTAATTGTTTTATGTAGGATCTATCCTTTTGCCTTCATAGGTTCTCTTCTAGATCAATAGTTTTGTAAGTTTTTGTCAACACATTTCAATTTTGTCCATGCAATCAAATTTTAGTTTTGTAAATATTTTTCATTATAGTTAATGCCATCATGTTGCTTTATGTTGTAAAGCTTTATATTATTTTCACAATGGTAAGTTTACATTTCTAAACTACTAGAAAAATGTCTATTTTAGACAAACTATTTCGGTCAAGCAAAAGTTTTGACCAAAAAAATACACTGCTTCAGACATAATGATTGACTGTACTTGAGGGATGTTTGTTTTAATCAATGTTGAACAATTATTTCGATCAAAAAAATTTTGGCTAAGCATTTTGACCGAAGTAAAGAGGTGGCAGTTGGCGCCATATTTTATTCGGAACTCTTATTCGGTTAATCATACTGACCTAAACAATACTAAAAAATAAAAAAATTTTAACCAATAAAATACATATATTTTGATCATACCTGATGATCGAAATAATAACTTGCTTTGATTTGACAGTTTTACTGGTTCATTTCTATAGTTTTTAACCATAGTTCGATCAGTATTATTGACCAAACTAGTTGTCTGCATCTTTAATAAATATTTCAGTCAGTTGGCTTAACCAAAACAAAAGGACTTGATGCTTATTTGATGGAACCGAGTGAAGTTTTAGTGTTCCCAGTTTTGTTTGGTTAGTCTTATTGATCAAAAAACTAGGCCTAGTTTTAATTTGATGGGAGTCGATAGGGGTTCAGTCTTTCAAGGTTTTGTTCTGTCAGTGTGCTTAACCGAAAAAGTTGGATGTGCTAGCTTTTTTGCATATTTCGGTCAAATTGTTTGTCCGAAAGTGAGAATATTGTAGATGATCGATGGAAGAGCTTGTGGGGCCCACCACATTCCTCTTTATTTCAATCATTGGGCTCGACCAAAATAAAGTTGGCACTCCTTCATGCACCTTCTCTCCTTCCCCATCAAAACTGTCTTTAGTTTTCTTCTTGTGTTCCTTTTGGTTGTGTTTTGCTTCCCCAGCTTCAACCATGCGTTTCTTTTGATATAGGCAGTTATTGAGGAACATTTCATTAGTGTTCAAGCCCAATCTAAGTATGATTAGGTAGGATCTGGTATTTTCCTCTCTCTTTTTTTTTTTTCTTTTCCTCACTATTTTTCTTCATTTTTCAAGTAATTCACTTTTAATTACTTTGCATTTTTATGATTAGTTGTCTACATTCTTCTTGTGTCTCAATCTGTTGTTTTATTTGGTTAATGTGTAAGTGTTTCATTTTTTTTTATGTAATTAATATTTACTTGAAAACATTAATTACTTTTTATGTAAATTTTTTGATATATTGTTCTATTTTTCATAAATTAATTGTTATATTTTTGTTTGTATGTTTTTTTTTTTACTTTTTTCAACTCATTAATCTTTTTTTGTTGTCATTTTTTGTAGGTCCGCAATCAAGAGCATGGTTCTAATTTCACTTTGATTCACTTGAATTTGAAGTCTTTATTTCTATAGTAAGTATGTTCTAATTTTTTGTTAAATTTTTACTTTGAAATTTCATTAAGGAGAAAAATATAATATTAAATATTAATTGGTAAATTATGTTTAATTTAATTAATTAATTTGTAAACTATAATTAAATTGCTTAATTGATTGATTAATTATTATTATATTATTTAATTTATTTATAAATTATCATTATATTGATTTATTATTAAGTGATTAATTATGATTATATTAATTAATTAATTTGTAAATTAGGACTATATTGATTTATTTTTAATTGATAAATTATGATTATATTAATTAATGAATTTGTAAATTAATTTATTATTAATTGATCAGTTATTAATTGTTAAATTATAATTATATCATTTAATTGATTAGTAAATTATGATTATATTGATTAATTAATTAGTAGGCAAATTTATATTATATTAAGCAATCCGTTGGTTAATTATTATATTGTTTTTTGTATAATTATATAAATTAGTTAATTAGTATGTAAATTTACATTATAATTATAAATTATTTGATTGCTTGCTAAGTATTTAATATATTTTCTTATTATTTTGATTTATGTCATTAATATTTATCTAAAAGTACTATTTTTTATTATGATTTTGTTGATATATCGTTTTACTTTTCATAAATTAATTGTTATAATTTATATTTTTATTTGTACGTTTTTTATCTTTCTCAATTCATTAATCTTCTTCTTCTTTTTTTTGTAGGTCCACCATCAAATTTAAAGTTTTAATTTCACTCTGATTGATCACCTAAATTGCTAGTCTCCACTTTTATAAGTATATTCTAATTTCTTGCTAAATTTTTATTTTGAAATTAATTTTAGGAAAATCTTATAATATTAATTATTTATTGGTTAAATATGATTATATTAATTAATTGGTTGATTGAAAAATTATGATTATATGAATTAATTGATTTGTAAATTATAATTGTTGTACCTATGATTTTGATGATTACAAAACACATTTGAATGACTAATTAATTTATTTAAGTGTGTAGTTAAATTGCTAAAAGATTGCAAAATAAGTAAACTTGGAATGCACTAAAAATGGACCAAAAGGCTTGAAAAATGTATAGAGAGTCGGCTCTTAAAACTTGCAGCCGGCTCTGGTGAAAGTGAAGTGCAAAGAGCCAACTCTAAGAGTTGAAGCTGGCTTTACGGGTGAAAATTTCAGGTCCGCTATTTGGCGCATGTGGAAAACAGACGCAAAGCCAGCTCTGACTTTATAACTAGCTATGAGGGCGCATTAAATGCACAATGGTCAAGTTATTTGAAGATTTCTTTAATATTTTAAAGTCAGATTTCCAAAGCCGACTCTCGAGGGAAACAGAATGTGCAGGAAACCTGCAAAGCCGACTACATATTTTTTAAGCCGACTGTGGAGCTGGCTTTATAAGTCTAAGCCAGTTGTGTTGAGAAATCTACAACTTGAATTATGCGACCTGTAGAGCATTATATGACCCCCAACAGCTAGTAACAATTATTTTCAACCATGGGGTTATGAATATAGTTGGTAAAAGATCTAGAACAAGTTTAGAGAGTATTGTATTGAATATCTCTACCTACCAACTAGTGCTTTAACTTGACTATTTTATCCTTGAGGGATTTTAGCTTGTAATCCTTTTCTTGTTCTATTTATGAGTGATCTTGGGGGTGTGATTATTCCTTCAAAAGTGATTTGTAGAGAAGATTGTTTGGGTTTATCTTGTAAATGGGTGATATTTGAGAGAATCAGAGAAATACTTATCTTATTGTAAAAGGATTGAGTGGCTCTTTTAAGTCACCCTTGTTTTTGATAGTGAAGAGTGTGGAGGAAATCCTTGGTGAGTGAAGCTAAGGTAGAGGACTAGGCTCTAAGTGGTTAGACTGAACCTCTATAAAATCATTAAGCAAGCTCTTCTTCCTTACTCTCTTTGATTCTTTATTTTGTGGTTGCAAAGAGGAGAAAATTTTTGAACTCCAATTAACCCCTTCTTGAAGTGCATTGAGCCAACAATAATTGTTAGGTTCTCTTTGTATTTTGATGATGATTTTAAACCATGATTCAAAAGAGTTTAATCTATTTTTGTGCTAAGTGTGCAGGAAAATTAATCCAAGGTTTCTAATCTTTCCCCACGATTAGAATTAATTCATGTTCCTCCTTGTTCATAGTTCTGGGTTCGAACCAATTTATTTTGGTTCGAATCAATCTTGGACTTTTGTTTTCCGAAAATGGTTCGAAGCAATATTTCTGGCTTCGAAGCAAAAATTCTGGAAAGTTCAATTTTGACAGCTCAACTATATGTTTTCTCTTAATGGGTCATAGGGTATCTAAATGTCTTAGCACTTTCCAAGACAAGTCAGAAGAATAAGGTGCCTAATTGGAGCAATTGTGGGGTGGCTTTGAAGTTCTAAATGGGCAATTAATGGCAAGGCTCCCAACCAATTATTAAAACACCAAAAATCAGATCTGGAGATAGAGAAGAGGGACGAACTGCTATAGTAACAAGAGTTTGAAACAATTTTGGGTTTCCTTTTTCTTCTTCTTGTAAGCTTTTGGGTATATTGTCTTACAAGGGTTTTTGTATTCTTCTTGGATTGGGTTAATCCTTGAAGGGGTTGAGTGAGTTGAAATTCACTTGTGAGGGTTTAATCTTGCACTCGCAAGCAAGAGGTTGTTTCGGTTTAATCTTGCACCCGTAAGCAAGAGATTTCTAGTGGATTGAACTCTCGAGCAAGGAGGCTTGGGGAGTGGACGTACTCCGGGTTGGAGGAACCACTATAAATCATAGCTTGATATTCTCTTCCCTTTCTTTTTATTTTTCTGCACTTTATTTGCAAAGTTGCAGTTGATTTTTGTTTTATTTTGCATAACAGATTATACATATATATTGAAAACTTCATTCACGTTTTTATAACGAAATAGAATGAGTTTTATATCTTAGGAATTGGCTTGGGGTAGCGTTGGGATTTCAATAATTATATTGATTTATTATTAATTAATTCATTGGTTAATTATTATTATACTGATTAATTGATTGGTAAATTATGATTACAATAATTGTATTAATTTTTAATTTTAGTTTATAAAATATGTTTATCAAATTATCAAATTTGATATATTTTTTGTGTGGGGATATGAATTTTTGTAATAAAAATTTAAGGAAATATTTCAAATGATGGGAGATTGATGTTGGATGTATCATTGTTTAGATGATAATAGCTGTTTTATTGATTAATTTAAAATTGGCGTGGAGTACTTCCTAGATTTTGCATTTTCCCAATCTAATCCATAATTTTGTAGTGGAAATCACATTAGGTGTTCGTGCATGAAATGTATGAATGGCGAATGGCATCATCATGTTATTGTTCAGTTTCATTTGACAAAGAAAGGTTTTATGAATGGGTATGTAGTCTAGCTTGCACACGGAGAGCAATCAATGAAAAAGTGACAACGTCATTAGTGGGGGGAATCCTCGAGTGCAACTCCTTTTATGATGGAAAAACCAGGTAATGATCCAATTAGAGAGATGGCTATAGATGCCATGAGTTCACATGCTATAAAATATAATATGAATGAACAAGTTAGTGATGAGCCAATCTTTGAGGAGGCAATGGGAGATATAAAGGAATTTTTTTATCTTTTGCAAGCTGCTAACACACCACTTTATGATAGATGTGATGAGGGTGATAATGTACTCAAATGGGTGTCTCATTTTATGAATGCAAAGACATTTTATAATATGAGTGTGGCTAATTGGAATTATGTGTTAAAGTGCAGTAGTAGATGGATTAAGCCAAAGGATCGAGATAGGATTCCAAAAGATTTTTATAGTGCTAAAAGGATTATGAGGCGCTTCAGTCTAGGTTGTAAGAAGTATGATATTTGTGTAAATAATTGCTTCTTGTATTATGGTGAATATGAAAGCAAAAACTCCATCACATGTCCAATATGTGGTGAACCTCGTTATAAGCAAGGACATGTGCAGCAAAATCAACATATACCAAGGAAGTCATTGTGATATCTCCCAATTATACCTAGACTGAAAAGGTTGTACATGTGTAGAAAAACTGTTTAGCACATGACATGGCACCTTACTTGTGGTGGTGAATCTGAAAAGATTGTGCATCCTACTGCTATTGAGGCATGGAAACACTTTGATCACACTTACCCCTACTTTGGGTCAGATCCAAGGAATGTAAGGATTGGATTGTGCACAGATGGGTTCACTCCATTTGGACATACAGCAGCCCCGTACTCATGTTGGCTTGTAATTTTTACTATTTACAATCTACCTCCATCAATGTTATCTAGATGGAGCACATATAGTAGATTATCATGTCCATATTGTCAAGAAAATTCTAAGGCATTCTACCTCCAAAACGGTTAAAAGATATTATTTTTTGATCGTCACCGATAGTTTTTACCCTTGAATCATCCATTTAGAAGAAATAGAAATGATCTTAAAAAAGGCCATGTAGAGAATCTTGCTCCAGTAGAGAAATTGTCAGGTGATGATATGTTTCGTCAAATTCAACAGTTGCCTAATATACTATTTGGGAAGCCATCCCAAAGGCAGGTGATCGAAGGATTTGGTAATTGGCATAATTGGGTTAAAAGGAGCATCTTTTGGGAGCTTCCTTATTGGAGTACAAACTTAATCCGTCATAACCTAGATGTAATGCATTATGAGAAAAACTTTTTTGATAATATCTTTCACACTGTCATGGATGACTCATTGACGAAGGACCACTTAAAAGCAAGGATGGACATGGAATTATATTGCAATAGACGAAGTCTTTGTATACCAAAAACAAGCTCTAATGTGGGTCAAAAACCGAAAGCCATTTATGTCTTAAATAAGGAGAAGAGAAAATCAGTGTGCCAATGGCTAAAGAATCTTAGATTTTCTAATGGTTTGCATTCAACATCTCTTAGTGTGTGCAAAAGGCGAACGTCAACGGGATGAAGAGTCATGATTGTTACATATTCATGCAGAGTCTCCTTCCAATTGCATTCTGTGACTCTCTCCCAAAACAAGTTTATGAAGCACTTACAGAGATCAGTGACTTTCTCAGAGCCTTATGTTCTCTAGCCATTCGTGTTACAGATATGGAGATTTGGCATACAAAGATTGTAGAAACAATATGCTAACTTGAAAGAATCTTCCCTCTTTTTTTTTATTCAATGAAGCATCTAGCAATCCACCTTCCATATGAAGCCAAGGTGGGGGGACCAATGCAATTCTGTTAGATGTATCCATTTGAGAGGGATTATCAGAATATCTAATTTTTTAATATTTTATATCTATAATATAAAACATAATTCACTTTTTAATTTATTAATTATTTAAATTTATTTTTCATGAATTAGACAAATGCATGGATTGAAGGGTTTGGTGAGAAATAAAGCCCATCCAGAAGGATCAATATGTGAGAATTACATAATGAGTGAGATCTCATGTTGTATCTTGCTTTATTTTGAAGGAGAAGTTGAGACAAAAGGTGATCGCATCCCTAGGAATCTTGTTGGCCTAGGCCCTTCTATTAATATTGGTCTTTCAATATTCAATAATCTTGGAAAACCAATTGGTTCTCTACAATAACAGTGAGTGTTGACAATGAAGTAGTGTAATGCTGTAATGTATTATATTCTAATGAATTATGAAGAACTGAAGGGATAGATTGAATGAGTGCATTTCCCTAATCCTTATCTTTAACGACATATTTGAGAAAAATGAACTGTTTGAATTTACACATAATTATAATGGATGTTTGATTAGGGTTTACAAAGAGGAAGAATGTCAAAATATGACTCCCCAACTAATACAGATGAATGTTACAATTATCTTGTGTCATGGTTTGAAAAATCAATAAGTTCAATCTTTAATTTTAAATATTATTAATTAATTATTATATTTTTATAACTACTAAAATAACTCATGTGATATAGGTTTTACATGATGAGCATTTGATTGGCTTGGCTCGTGGCCCTTCTTGGATAGTTCAATGCTATAAAGGCTTTTGGGTTAACGGTTTTTTGATTTCACATTACCTCATATGGAAAAACAAGAAAACAATGAATAGCGGTGTATGTGTCATGGTAACCACAGGAACAAATTCAGATTTGGATTTTTATGGGTTGTTGTAGGAAGTGATTGAGTTTCAATATGTTGGCTCTAGATATTGACAGACAGTTGTTCTATTTAAATGCAATTGGTGTGAAATCCCTCCTGCATGAGGAATTGTGATTGACCAAAAATAGCGTCCTGTTGATATTAATCCAAATAGAAAACTAAGAACTTATGAGCCTTTCATCTTGGCAAGTCAAGCTAAACATGTGTATTGCACTCCATATTTATCACATAATTCTATTAGAAAGGGATGAGTTGCTGCATTGAAATGTAGAGCAAGAAGTATAATTGAGATGCCAGATCAGCAATAGGAACAACATGATGATCCAGAACCCATTTTTCAGGATGATGACCTTTCAGCTCCTCAACCAACCCAATTAGATCCCATATTGTATGAACCTATTCAGCAAACTGATAAAACTATATCTACCATTAATGTAGAATTTGAAGATGTGGATAATGACAGAGAAATTAAGGAAGATGATAGGAAGGAAGAGGAGTTTGAAGATTATTATACATCTGAAGAAAAAAATATTGAATATATTTTTGAGAGTGATAATAGTGATTAATTAATTAGCAACCCAATGGACTTTGTTATTATTTAGTAGTGTATGTATGTGGTATTTTATAACATAGTGGCTGATATGTAAGTAAGCTGACATAAAAAAGAATTTAATGTGATGTTTATTAATATGTATAAATATTATCTTTAAATTTCATGTTCCATTTATTTTTTTTTTTTTTGAGTTTAACTTTAATGCATTTTTTTCAATCATATACTAATGTAGTATTTCCTTATTTTTTTCTTTGTAGTGAATTGCATACCTGGAGCTTGTAGGGGTGACAAGGCTGTGATGTTGCTTCCCAAAGGTCGATAAGGAAAAATCAATCACAAGCAATTGGGTCTTCAAGTACCATTGTCAAGGAGACCCAAGGGGTGACATGTGGTAATGCCAGTGACGCTACTGACTCTAGTACACCTTCACCTCCTCAACTCAAAAAGAGTTGTGGTATTGCAAAAACCCAAAAAATGCCAGAGGATCCTTCCCACAAGCTAAGCATTAGGATTTGAAATGGGAAGACATTACCGAAATTAGTTCGAAAGGATATTTCAATCATCCTTAAGTCAAATATGCGTGATGCATACATAGGGTGGGGCTCAATTTCTCATGAGCACAAGGAAGTGTATTTGCAGGCTTTTCAGGTTTGTAATTTATAATGACATGTTTTTATTTATATATGTGCATTTTTTCTTATATGAATCAATTAATATATAAATATATTATACTTATATATATTTTTTCAGAATAGGTAGAGTGGGATCTAACTAAGGAAAGTGATGTAAATACAACATTTTTACATGTTTGTGAGAAATGATATAACCAAATGATGACTAATATCCATACTTTATGTAGAAAGATGAATTTTAAACCATCATGTCTAATGAGATTTGGGAGAAGCTAAAGTACATATAGACAGAGGACCCGCAGTTCAATGCACATAGAGAGCAAGCGAAGCGAAATCGAGCCAAAGGACCTAGGGTAACCCACACAGGTGGATCTATGGATTACAATGACTTTGTGCAAAAATTGGTCAAAATGTTACCTTTATCCTTTAGGTTTCATATCATAATTTATATAATAATTAATCTTAATGTTAATTGTAATGTTTGTGTGAATTAACACAGCAATTGAACATATGATATTGTAGAAAGAAAAAGACCCTAGACATAGGAATCCATCATTCATTAATGTGATTCGTGCAAAAAAAATGCATCATACAAAGGAGAAAGATAAAATGCCAACATATATTGATGAGCAGGCTTAAGAGTACACTGTGAGTATTATTTCTTTCATTTTTATTCATATTAAAGAATTATTTAAAAGTAAGTGAAATCAGATTGCATTTTAATTTTATTGAATATTATAGTTGGAAATATATATATATATATATATGATTGAATATATTTTTATATTTTGTTTACAAGGGAAACTATAGTTTTTAGGGGAAACTCTATCAAATTTTTTTATAAATTTATAATAATTTGTAAATTTTAATTAATTTTATTATGATATTTATAATTATATTGAGTTTTTAATCAAGATTAAGCAGGCGAATTAATAAAAAATGTATAAATATATTAAATAAAGAAGAAAAAGGTGTTAAGCTAGTTGGTGCTTTATGTCTAGAAAGTGGTTCAAATTATATGATTTGGTAGGGTTGATCTTGAATTAGATTTGAACACATATGAATTTGAAAAAAATAAAATAAAAAAGAGACCTCTTGGATATTAGCTAGGTCCAATCATGATTGGCTAATGATTTCCTCATAAAATTCTATTCTTTTTTTTTTCTTTTTTCCCATTCTTTATGGCCAGATATTTCTATTTTTGTCAACAAAGCTAGCTTATGAAGTTTGTTTTCCTGAAATGTATAAATTCCAAGAGAATCTCATTTATCCATCCAATCTTATTAAATATTATAATTGGAAAAATATATATGATTGAATGTATTTTTATACTTTATTTACAAAGAGAAAGTCTAGTTTTAGGGGAAACTCTACCAAATTTTTCATAAATTTAATTCTAATGATTTGCAATAAATTTAAGTAATTTTATTATATTTTTTATAATTATATTGAGTATCATGGTTGTAAGCATATGGATGAATATATAATGTTTTTATATTTTATTAAATGATATAATAAGTATATTATATAATTTATTTCAAGAAAGATTAACTACAAAGGCCATTTCGAAATATGGGGAACACACAACTTCATGGCCAACAACAATTAACGCCCAACTTTTGTCCCAAGTTTAAGGTGGACCTTCCAAGGATTGGCGACTTTATGGAATGCCCATTTACATGGACCTTGCTGAACAAGGGGTTTCACACCGTAAGCATCCTCCACATACCATACCTGATAGTTCTGTTTAGTCATTTCAACGTGCAATGCAATTGCAACAAATTGTGACAGAACTACAAGAGGATCAACTGACATTATAAGAAAAGGTTGACAGGATGTAGAGGATGTTTTTCATGATGCAGGGAGGAGGAAAGGCTAGGACAAGCGGGGGATTGTAATTGCCTTTGTTCTAAATTGATCATTGAGCCAAACTCTGTGTCAAAAATATCTTTTACTATTTATATGGATGGATATGTATGATAATTTCTACATGTATGGGCATGTAGGACATAATACTATAATTACTATTTTAGGACATGATATTGTTCTCTTATGATATTAGGTCAAGCTTTATATTTATGTGTTTGTATGTAAACTTTTAAATTAGACGTTCTAACATATATGTAGATATAACTTAACTATAAATTTGTAGACTTTTTATCGTATTACTTACTAATTTTAGGTAAAAAAAAATAGAAACAAAGAAAGCAAAAACAGAAGATAAAATCTAGAAATATAACAATGTGCAAATTAATTGAAAAAGATCATTCTATATTGCCTTTATCAATATATTTCGATCAATTATACTGACCGAACTAATTATCAAATAGGGATTCAATATTTCGGTCATAGTTAATGACCAAAATACTCATTAATTCGGTCTAGTATTCTAATCGAATAATTAATCTCAAATCAAAAAAGGAAACTTAATTTTAATTTGGTCAAAATATTTGACCAAACAGTAATTTCAATTACTTCAGTCAATCATATTGATCAAACTAA
>BPVZ01000074.1:377023-400576 GCA_020521535.1 Rubroshorea leprosula | reverse complement strand
AAAGTCAACGATATTGCCCTTTACAAGGGGTACATTGGGTGAGGAACTTTATAAGGGGAAGGAAATTTAGTTGACTAAAAATAAAATAAATAAAATTCTAAATTCTCATCTGACTTGTTTATAGCATCGGATATCGGTTTGATCAGTTCAACCGACCAATCCAGTCTGGTTTTCAAAACAATGGTACTTACAACATCCTAACACAAAACCCCAGTGTTGGAAATTAAGTGTCATAATTAAGGGGTTTTTTTGGTAGTGGGTTCTCAACCTATATGCAAGGTACAAAACAATGGAAGATAGTTTCCCTTCCCTCTAATTACATAATCACAACCCTACTTGAAACTAACTTCTAAAAACCTTCTTCCTAGGTACCATGCATTGCCTTGGATTTTGACACCAACCTATGAAAAAGAATGACCATGTTTCTACTCTTCCACTTAACCATACAAAAGATCTAATTTGTACTAGTTTCAATAGCTTATCCAAATCAATATCAATACCATTAAATATTTTCCCATTTCTTGCAAGCCATAAAGACCAACACATTACAAACTAGATGACATCCCAGCATTTGTTATGACTAAACACTCCATGGGTTTGCAAAAAGGTAGCCTTATAGCTACCTTGCATGACCTGTTTGACACCCCACTAGGATAGGCCCTTTTCCCATAGTTTGTACAAAGAAACACAATGAAGCAAAATAAATGGTTTATATCCTCAACAACTTCCCCACACAATCCACATAAACTACCATCAACATCATAAATAATATTCCTTTTAATCAGGTTGGATTTGCAAGGTATTTTGTCTTGAAGAGCTAGCAATGTAAATGCACATACCTTGCTAGTTACCCAAGTATTCTAGCATTTTGTGAGGATAACATTGTTGTTTCAGGTTTCCATGTGTAAAAGGGAAGCATATGTAGATTGTGCAAAATAACAACCCTTTTTATCATGTAGCCAGATCCACACCTCATCTACAACTCTTCTTTGGTTGTATTTGCACCAATTGGTTCAACAACATCTTAGCTTGTTCTTCCTCCCACTCATGTAGTAGCCTTCACCAAGAATGGCTCTAGCCCAAAGTGCTCTCATTCCAACTTCCCATCTCACAAATGATGAAAGCATGAAAATATATGTTTAAAGTGCGCTTAACCATTAACATTTGTGGAATTATGGACTTAAGAAATGTATTTTTTTACAAGTAATTTCATAATTGTTTATTTTACTCATATTGTGCAAATGTTGTGGTGATTGAAAGTTTGATGTTAAATGGAGAGAATTAGAAGAAAAGGACTTGAATGCAAAGAGCTAGAAAGATGAGGATCCAAGGATTAAATTTGGAAGTTTAAAGGCCCAAGTGGGATCTTCTCCATTTTTTATTAAGAGCACAATTTGTGAAGTTGCCCATGACCAATACAAAAGGAAAACCAGAAACATCAAGGGTTCGCACCCTATATCAGGTTCCAACACCTAGTCAATCTACACAAAAACATAAACATTAGGGGTTCCACACCTTGTAGCAAGTTCCAACCCCTTGTCTGACAAATTGTGCAGGAAGAAAGAAAAAAATAAAATTAATTCCTCAGGCTATTATCTTAATTACCAAACACTCATATTTTATTCCCAATGCGAATAGGAGTCTTTAAAACTAGGTGTAGCATATAGAGAAGCAATTCCTAGGTTTTTATTTTCTTCTTTTCTAGTGCTACAAAATTATGTCAAAGCGTAACTATACTTTCAACAAGGTTGGAGAGGATCTTGATTGAGGAGTTTGACTTGTTATTTTATTTTGATTCCTTCATAAATTTTATTATTTAATTTTATTTTTGAGAGATTATTAATTATTTTTTAGATTTGAAAACCCTAAAAATTATATTCATCAAATTTCATATAAGATTAGTTATACTCTTTTTATGTGTAATTTATTAGAATATAATTGATTGGTAGATTTATTTTTCGAGTTGATCCTTTACTATAGTATTGTTGATTAAATATATTATCGCTCTTGGATAGCTCGTAATGATATATCAGTTTGTTCTTCATTAAAATTAATTTCTCTCAAAATAAATACATTAGTTATTATTATTATTCTTGAAAGTTAAATCTTTCGATTGTTTGTTTGAGATATGAAACATGCCATTGAGTAATAAATACAAATCAAAATTTATAATTGTTGAACAAATCAATTAAGTGAACCCTAAAAACTTGTTCATCATAATATTGTTTTCAATCCTCTATAATTACCATATTTTATTTCAATATTTTTATTCTTAATTTTAGAAATCATCTTTTAATTTAATTTTTCATTGTGACAACTTTTTTGTTAGTTTCATATAGCTTCCCTATGGATTTGACACCTAAAGTTACACTACAACAATCACTTAACCAAAGGGTATTAATTTTGAGGTGAGACATCAACAGACCAAACCTTCTTTATCTACAAAAATTGAATTCAAATATAGGAACAAAATTCCCAGTTCTATATTGCCTACCCACTTATCTTTAGAAAATCTCAAACACCCTCCATCACCTAATTTAACTTTGAATCCTATTTTAATCTAATCCACCACTATAGAATATTTGTTGTTAATGCTGCAGATATCCTTTCACCATCTAGAACCTATCCCCCTACCCTTACACATCCATTACATCCAATTCTTTTCTTCCCTCCCATGTTTCTCCTTCAAAACCTTTCTCCAAAAGCCTAAGTCTTCTTTTACTAATCGTCTCCACCACTTCCCGAATAAGGCAAGATTAAAAGGTCTAAGATTTTTAATTCCAAGGCCTTCCACTTCTTTCCTGTACAAACTTTATCCCACCCAACCCATGGTATTTTTTTTTCCTCATACCCACCCTATAGGAAACCCTTATAGATTGCATCAATTTTGTTGATCACACTTCTCGGCATAAAGAACAAAGACATGGTGAACATAGGGAGGCTAGTAAGCATAGAACTAATCAGAACAATTCTCCCCCTAAGAGAGAGGTATGTATTTTTCCACCTAGTTAGTTTTTTCTTAAATTTCTCCACTAGTTCCTTCTAGGTACCAATTCTTTTCAGAGCACTCCAATAAGCATACCCAGATATTTCATTGGTAGCTCCCCAATTCTGCAATTCAAGAATATGGCCATGCTTTGCACTTCCTTATCAGTCATATTTATCCCAAACACCTAACTCTTGTTGTAATTTATTTTTAGAACAAAAACAAACTCAAAAGTCGTCCTCATGCATTTAATTGCCTTTATGTTTGCTTCAAATGCCTTTCCAAATAGTACAATATCATTAGCATACTAAAAATGAGAAAATTTTAAATTTCCCACTCAACCTGTAACTTTTTAAACAAATTTTTAAAAACTGCGGATTTAATGATGCCATTCAGCCCCTCTACAATAATAAGCAATATGAATGGTGAAAATGGGTCCCCTTATTTCAAACCTTTACTCACATTGAATTCCCTAGTTGCACTGCCATTAAGAAGAATTGCAATTGAGCTTGTCCTCAAGCATTCCTTGATCCAATTCCTCCACACTGCACCAAAGCCCATTTAGATCAACATATATTCCAAAAAATCCAAGCAAATGTTATCATATGCCTTTCAAAATTAGCCTTGAAAACAAAACTTCTTCTCCCCTTTTTCTTGATTTCAACAATAGTTTCATTTGCAATAACCACACTGTCAATCAATAATCTTCCCTTCACAAACACAAATTGGCATTCACTAATTACTTCATCCATCACTAGCCTCAATTTATTGGGTAGTATCTTTGAGATTAACTTGTACGTACACATGGTTAATGAAATTGGTCTATACTCCTCAATCTTTATAAGGTTTTCTTTTTTTGGGATTAACACAACTAAAAAGCGTTAGACTCTCTTGCCAATTTCCCTATTCTATGAAACTCTACTACAAAATTACACACATCTTCCTTCAAAGTTTCCCACATTTGCTTTAGAAACTTAAAATTGAATCCATTTGGTCCTGAGGCCTTTGAATGATTTCATCCCCACACTGCTTCTTTGATTTCTTCCACTAAGAATGAGGTAGTCAACATGTTGTTATCACTTTGTGAAATCATCCTAAAATTGACATCATCAAGCATTAGCCTTGCACCTCATTCTTCAGAAAATAGTTTTCCAAAATAAGCCACTAGCCCTTCTTTCATTTCTTCTATATTTTGTAGCTATTTCCCCTCAATTTCCAAATAGTTAATTTCGTTTCAGCACCATGAGTTTGTTGACTCAATATACTCCAAGAGGGGGGTGAATTGAAGTTGAAAATTTTTCACCTCTTTGCAACCACCAAACAAAAATCAAAGAGAAAGTAAGGAAGAAGAACTTGCACAATGATTTTATAGAGGTTCAATCTAACCACTTGGAACCTAGTCCTCTACCTTGGCTTCACTCACCAAGGATTTCCTCCACACTCTCCACTAACAAAATCAAGGGTGGCTTAAAGGAGCCACTCAATCCTTTTACAAGAAAAAGGGTATTTCTCTCAAATCTCACTCCTTTACAAGATAAACCCCAAGAATCCTCTCTATAGATCACTCTTGAAGGATTAATCACACCCCCAAGATCACTCATAAATAGAACAAGAAGAGGATTACAAGTAAAGATCTCTCAAAGATAAAAAAACTCAAGTTAAAACTCATGTAGGTAGGTAAAGATATTCAATGCAATGCTTTCTAAACTTGCTTCAGATCTTCTACCAACCATATTTATAACCCCATGGTCAAAAATAGTCATTACTAGCCGTTGTGGGTCATTTAATGCTCTACAAGTCGCTTAATTCGAGTTGCAAAATTGTCAGCACAGCCAGACTAACTTTTCTGCAGCCAGCTCTGCGGGTTTCCTGCATTTTGTTTTCTCCATAGAGCCAACTTAAAAATTCTATAGCTGGCTTTGCGAGTTTCCTGCACATTCTGTTTTCTTATACAGCCGGCTGCAAATCACAAAGCCGGCTTTGAGATTCCAACTTTAAACACATTAAGTAATTTTCAAATAACTCGACTGTTGTGCATTAAATGCACTCTCACAGCCAACTGCAAAGTTAGAGCTGGCTTTTCATCTTTTCTCCATGCGCACCAAACAACTGACTTTCAAGTTTTTACCCGTAGAGCTAGCTGCATCTTCTAGAGCAGGCTCTCTACACTTCAACAACCGACTGCAAGTTTCAACAGCCGGCTCTCTGCACATTTTCAAGCCTTTTGGTCCATTTTTAGTGCAGTCCAAGTTTATTTACTTTGCAATCTTTTGACATTTTAGCTACACACTTAAATGAACCAATTAGTCACTCAAATGTGTTTTGTAACCATCAAAATCATAGGTACAACAGAGTTCCTAATACTTTTGTGATAAAACTTGGTATTAGCGTCTCCCTCTTTGACCCACTTCTTCCT
Organism: Rubroshorea leprosula; assembly: GCA_020521535.1. NCBI lineage: Eukaryota > Viridiplantae > Streptophyta > Magnoliopsida > Malvales > Dipterocarpaceae > Rubroshorea > Rubroshorea leprosula. The sequence continues at coordinate 395,174 of BPVZ01000074.1, read as the reverse complement.
AGCCTTTTGTTTCAACATAAAATTCTATATTCACATCTTTTGCCTCAACTCTACCTCCAGTGCTTCTTTAAGACTCCCATTTCAGAAAGGACACCAATTTTAACTTTCTTGTCTAAACTATTGGTCTCTGCCTCGCACTCATCAATTTTAGAACCAATGTCTCCAAACTGATCTTTACTCCAACATTTAAGAAAATGTTTTGTTGCTTTTAACTTTTTCCTAAGAACAAATCCCTTCTAACCATGCACATCTACTTTATTCCATAGTTTAGTAACTTCATATTTAAAATTAGGATGTTGTAGTCATGTATTGAAAAAACAAAAGGGTTTCGAACCCCAATTTTTAATCTTATTCTTTAGTAAAATTGAGCAATGATCTAAGAAGCTTTTTTTCAACCCGCATTGCTTCAAGCCTTCCTAATTCAATAACAATTCACTAGAAACAAAAAAACCTATCTAACCTATTCATAGCAACTTTATTTGACTAGAACTAAGTGTATTTCCTCCCAATCACTGGTAGATCCACCAGTTCAAAGTTCCTTATAAAATCATCAAAGTCTTTCATGTTTACTTATGTACCTTGGCACCTTTTCCTTTCCTCCAGTGATCTTGTAGCATTAAAATCTCCACCAATGCACCAGTTACCCCTATTGCTAAAAATCAAATTAGCTATTTCATCCCATAGCTACCTTTTCTCAGAGCTTTCACACAAAAAGTATACATTAACCATACAATAGGGCACTACATCGAGCCTCCAACTGCCCATAACACCCAACAAACTATCACCCTCTAGTAGCTTTTCCATTATAAACACCTCCTTATTCCAAATACATAATAAACCTCCAGATCTTTCCTCAAATACTTTAGCAACCCAATCAAAGTTGTCCTCCCCCAAATTTCTCTACATATTCTTCTATCTACTACCTCTAATTTTGTATCTTGAATAAGCAAAAACTCAACTCTCTCATTTCTTTCAAGACTTCTAATCACCCTATTTTTTTCCCTCACCCCTCAAACCTCTAACATTGTAAGAAAATATGATCATTTTGTCTTACCTTCCCCATCATCGTGCTTACAATTATCTGTAGACATCTTACACCACTGCCTATCTCTTAATTCCATTTACTCCAATTTCTTCAAAATCTCATCCTCCCATTTAGGATCCACCCCCTCGATTGACTTTGCAAGCTCCCAAATTTCCTTAGCCCCCAACAACTTCTCCCTAGCCAAATTAAATCTCTTTATTACAATTATTAATGTTGTTGTCTTCCAGTGATTCCCTAGCTACACGGTTACTCAAATTTGGAAAAAAATATGGTATTACTGAGTTTAAAGCAATCTTCTTCCTAGATCTTTCACCATTCCTCTCTCTTGTTTCTTATTGAATCACCTTGGCATCTTTGTAAACTACAGCACATGATCTTGCTTTTTTGCTCTTCTTCTTTGCTTTCCTTCTTTCACCTCTTCTCATCCATTCCTATATTGATCTTGAATCACTATTAATGCATCAAACATGCACCACTCTTAAACAAGTGAACCTAATCAATTATATAGTATAAGATGAGTAAGATATCATTCTCTTGAAAACTATTCTACATTGTCTAGATGATATTAATCTAGCCTAAGTTGAATTAGTCAATTGATTGAATGGAGTTAAACTACTTAGTCTAGAGGAATTTTCTAAGTAAAAGGAACTATGAATGAAAAGAAATTAGGGTTTAGATTTCATTTAATTTTGAATTATGCAACTATTTAATTAATATAATTTAAGTTCAAATAATGATATTATCACATGAGATTGTTGATTTCTCTCAATTAATTAACTAGTTTTCTCAAATCAAGTTCTTTCTTCCCCTACTTGTTAAATTAATCATATATTTATATAATTTAAAACAAACTGGTGAGCATTAAACTAACTTTGTTCTCTTCTTCCACTACCACATGTGACACTAGTTACCTCTTGGTCTCATATATAGTCTAACACATGATTTATATTATTAATGGTCTAATTGACACAATTCTTTCTCAAGTTCATGTATGAATTACTAAATCAATTGAAAGGTGATCAAGCTTTGAATGCATTAAGTTCAACAACATAAACTATCATGCAAATAACTAATAGGTCTTGAATTAAACTAAAATCAATCACATAATCCAAGAATTAAAATCCATCTAACCCTAGTTCAAGTAATTTAACAACACATAATCAAGTTTAAAACAACCATAAAAATTAAAGAGGAAATCCAGCAAAAGAACGTTAAAAAATTAACAAGTAGGAATGAGAAAACCAACCCCCCTAAGAATAAGAGCAAGGCCAAACTGCTACTTGGACTTTTCTTCCTTAATTACTTGTTGTTGCTGCTGTGGACTCCACTGTCTGCTAATTTCTCAAAGTAGGGTTGGCAAAGAAGAAAGCCAAAAGGCGGCATCCATGTCTCCATGGCAAAGTCGATATATATTATATACCTTCTACTTGTTTTCATTTTTTGCCCCATTGTTCTTCTAGGGCTTTTGAATTTTTGGACCTAAATTGCTACCAGCCCACAACTTTTAATCCCCTTAATTGAATAAAATGAAAGCCCCCAAGCTCTGGCTCCCCTTTGTCAATTTGCCCAGCAATTACCATGTCAAAACCAAAATTTTGAACTAGAATTTCCACTTGAAAATGATTGAACTGAGTTGAGCTTATAAAAGATGAATTGTAACTCTACTTCTTAGCTTTTTAATGCCTCAAAATTCACATCAATATAATATTTGCGAGAATATTATGACTAAAATATCACTGCATACTTAAGTTGTCACTAGTTGAAAATTTTATTCCCATTAAATTTGTTTTTTAATCTCTACCAACAAAATAATGAGATTAATATAAATTTAGATGAAATTAAGTTATAAAATACTCATAAATTTAATTTCTAAAATAAATATAAATATATGGGAAGAGGAAAAATCATGATATCCTAACATTAAAAATATCAAGATGTTCAATCACAACCATTAAATATGTGGGGTATAATGTGAGGTATAACGTGGGTCTTAACTTTATCAAATTCATCATATAATTATTATTAAACATCCTGTCATTTTTAACATTAGGATGTCCTGATTTTTCTTTTCCCTAAATATTTATATATATATTAAACTTATCAGCTACCAAGATTTTTTCGAAATGCACACTGTGGATTCTCCACACCAGATGCGACTAAAGAATTTTATTGCCTATCAAGATTTTTCCAAAATGCACGCTATCGATTCTCCGCAACAGATCCGACTAAATACTTGTATTGCCGAGGCTTTTAAGCCCCATCTATAACATGTTTCATATCTTCATGGCCCAACTCACTATCTTGAGTTTCTTGGACCTTTTCAAATGGGTCATGGTCCGAAGCATAGACTGAATCACTAGTGGGCTTTGACGAAATCGACCCAATTGATGAGCCCACATTTTCATTATTCACGGCATTCCAACCGTCATGCAGTTCTTCAAATTCTTCTCTAGCATTCTTTTCCCCCTGCACAGCCACCATTCTGCTAGGGCCAGCTTGGTTGACATTAACATTTGCCCAGAAATTGTCTTTTTGGGAATACCATCATTAGCCGACTTTTTCCCATTTATGATACTCTTCGTGCCTTCAACCCCCACACTACAGTTAGAATTTAAACTTTGTGCCCCCTTCAATTCCAAGCCTTGAGTAGCTGCCACTTCATTTTCTTCTCCAACTTCCTTCTATGACAAGACTGAAAATCTACCTTCATCACCAAAAATTGACTGGCCTTCTACAGAACTTGATTACCCCCAAGAATCACTATTGTGTTCCTTATCTAGAGGATTGTTAACAATGAAATCTGATTTTGTGGAGAAAATAGTAAGTGGTGCCTCTTCTTTAACACACGTAATGTTATACAACTCTCAATTAATTTTTACTTTCATAACCTTCGAAATCACCTCACTAAAAGAGGTAGAAATTAGAACTCGGGCTGCATTGAACCTCTTTTTATGATATGTACTATCATCCACATATACAAAATTCCCCCACAATAAACTCAAACCATTAAAAAACTTTGAACCCCATACATGAAGAGGAATCCCCTGACATCATATCCATGCAAATCTTTCACTAGCTACAATATATGTTTAGAGTTCATGGCCTCAGTTCATCGAACCATTGCCCCAGCCATTCACCTACATTCTCTAATAAATACTTTAGTTCATCCTTATCTTCACACTGTGGTAGCTCAAGTTTACCCCCCACAGGCTTCAATGAACTTGACAAATAACCTTCCATATGTATAAAACTGATCTAAAGGAAGGGGATTATCTTCATTGCTCTGGCAATCCCTACAAAACACCCTCTAGCCAAGAGAATTATTTTTCATCCACATTGAATTCCAATCCATTCCAGTCTGTGCATCCTTGTTTTACTTTCCATGTTTTCATACATCCATTCTTAATGACCTACTGGTTCCTCGTTGTTTCAGCCTAGGCTACTCGTGTCACCTCCCCACTACCACATATCAACATGACTTTGTACCATTTTTGTGTGTTGTTTGTCTGTTTCTTCTCCCGTTCTCAATATTTACATTTGAGAATCTATCCAATCTTGGCTGGTTAACATGAAGCTTCTTGTCTCCGACTCTAATCTCATCAAGTTCCCTTTCTAGAGCTTTTGGATTTCTCACATCTTGGAATTGAAGAAATCTGAAGCTCCGCCCATTCTTATCCCTCCTGTCCAAACAATATATCTCCCATAGCTGACCAAACTTACTGAAAGCTCGCCACATCTCTCTTAGTTCCAGTCATTAGGGAAGTTCGTGAAAAAAAATGGAACTGATTGTTTGTGAACTCCCCAATCAACTCTTCTACCGGGTTGAAACTGATGACCTCTCCCCTGGTGTACTGATTGTTCTCTGTTCCGTGGATCCCGTTGCTCTTTTTTTTTATAAGCCAAAATTTTATTTCCTTGGGTACAAGGGGTACCCAACCCTTATATAATCCACAGCTTACATTGCTATTGCCTTTCCAATACAAGAAAACAGCACAGAAATATTAGGAATAGCACACCCCTTCAAGGATTAGTTCATAGCTTGCCCTCTTAGTGCCATTTTGGGGTTTTCCTTCCATAGATCTTGCTTCAAATCAGGACAAAGTTGTCTTTACCCAGTAGAATGACCTGTATTTGATGAGCTCGCCAACATCATCTTCCTTGTCTTGTTCTTTTCGAAATACTTTCTGATTCCTCCAATTCCATATGGTCCACATGGTTGCAAACCACACCTGGTTGCAAACCACACCACCTTCCAAGCTTCTTTGAGAGCCATATCGTAAATGAGCCCCATATGTTGTTTGAAATGTCTTTGAACATCAACCTCAACTGCTAAGTAAAAACCCCACCAAGATAAATAGTATGACCAAAGCTTCCAAGAAATTGGGCATTCAAACAACAAATGAGCGAAGGATTCTTTTTCATTTAAGCACAAACTACATATGATTTCCTCTTTATTAATGATAACTCCTCTCCTAGCTAAATTGTCTTTTGTAGGTAATCTGTCATACAAAGATCTCCAAGCCAACGTTGCAACTTTTAAAGGCACTGATCCATTCTAGATCTACTTAAAGTGATCTAGATCTTGCCTTAATCGTGATTGGGTGATTTGGTTATAGGCAGATTTAGTCAAGTATCTTCTAGTGCTCTCCCATTTCCATACCCAACAGTTCTCTCGTCCTTGTTGCAAATGTATTTGACTTAGGATTTCTTTCAATTCCTACAAAAGATTAGATTCCCAAACAAATAAAGTCCTACGCCATTCCCACCCCCATTTTCCTTCACCCTCTCCACTCCTGCCTACCGCAGTTATCGTGGCTTGTTTATTAGTAGCTAAGGAATAGAATCTTGGAAACTTCTCCCTCAAGCTCACACTTCCTATCCACACATCTTCCCAAAACAATGTCTCCTTGCCTTCCCCTACCTTTCTTATCATCCTTTAACCATTCCAAATTTATGCTATCTACCCTCTCCAATTTCCATAACTCTTTCCACCACACATACCCTTTCTCATTTTGTATACACCCTTCCCATCCCCTTTTCCTAATACACCCATACGGCTTGAATATAACTTTTCTCCATAGTGCTTATTTCTCCCTCAAAATTCCCCACTTCCACTTGCCTAATAAGGCTCTATTGAAACTCTCAAAATTTCTAACACCTAGTCGTCCCTCTAATTTTTTCCTACATATCACCTCACATTTTATCCATGCTATCTTTCTATCACCCTCACCCCCACCCCCACCCCCACCCCACAAAAATTACGTTGAAGCTTGGTGAGTATTTTAATTACCTTCTTTGGGGCTTTATATATTGAGAAGAAATACACTGGTAAGTAGGATAAAATGGCATTAAGAAGGACAATTCTCCCACCAAACGATAATGTATTTCCCCTCCAATTGTCTAACCTCCTCCTCATACAATCAATCATTGGGCACCAAGTAGTGATTCTATTAGGATATACTCCAACAGGTACTCCCAAATATTTGAAAGGAATGCTCCCCATTGAACAATTCATAGTTGATGCCAACTCCTTAATTGTATTCTTATCAACAGTTAAGCCACATAGCCAACTCTTATCATAATTCACCTTGAGGTCGGAAATCAACTCAAAACACCTCATTATACATTTCATGGCCCATGCATTCTCTTATGTTGCTTCATTGAGTAGGATGGTATCATCCGCAAATTGTAAGTAAGATATGGCCAGCTCCCCATTATCGACCCGAATTGCTTTTAAGATCCCAATCTCCTCCACTTTTCTCATTAGACCACTTAAAGCCTCCACTACAATCAAAAACAAAAATGGTGAGAGAGGGTCACCTTGCCTCAATCCTCTTCCCACTTTAAATTCTCCTATTGGGCTGCCATTGATGAGCACTGAAACTGTTGCTGTTGACAAACACTCTTTTATCCAACCTCTCCATCCTGAGCAAAATCCCATTTTGTCCAACATAAAGTCTAGGAATCCCCAATCCACATTATCATATGCCTTTTCAAAATCAGCCTTGGAGATTAGTCCTACCTTATTTCTCCTTTTCAGATCATGTATCACTTCATTTAAAATAATGATACCATCAGTTGTCTGCTTAGTCCCCACAAATGCTGACTAGTTTTCAATGATTATGCTATTCATCACCTTCCACAATCTATTGACCAAAAGCTTTGAAATGATTTTATACATGCACCCAATCAAAGAAATAGGGCGATAATCATTCATACCTTGTGGATTTGACTTCTTGGGAATTAATACAATGAAAGAAGCATTAAAACCTCTAACCAGCTTCCCATTTTGATGAAATTCTCTAATGAAACCACATATATCCTCTTCCAATACACTCCACATCCGTTTGATGAAATTAATATTAAAACCGTCTGGACCAGGACTTTTACTACCTCCGTAGCTCCACACTACCTCTTTTATTTCCCCTATGGAAAATTCTACCATCAGCATAGCATTATCCTCATCACTCACCTTCTTGAATTCAATACCTTCCACTACCGGTCTACCCCAACTGTCTTCTTTAAATTTTTGCTAAAAAAAACTCCTTTACAGCTCCCTTAACCTTTTGTCCTCCATCAACCCATCTACCATTCTGGATAATTCTAGCCAAGCTATTCTGATTTCTCCTTCTAACCACACAAGAATGGAAATACCTGCTGTTTGAATCACCCTCCTTTAGCCATTTCTGTCTTGCTTTTTGATGTAATAAGTTATTTCTTATATTCGCCCATTCTTGTAATTGTTTAAAGATATCTACCCTTTTGTTCTTTTCTTCGCCATTAATACTCCTCAACTCATTCTTCTCATCAATTACTCTAATTTCCTCCTTTGCTTTCTCAATCATGTTCTCAATTACTCCAAAAATCTCCTTGCTCCATACTTCAAGCTCTTTCTTCAACATTTTCAAATTCTCTTTCAATCTAAAGCCACCCCACCCCTTTACATCAAAACTATTCCATCTTTCTTTCACAAAAACTTCAAAATTCGGATGTGTTAACCAACTATCAATGGTTCTAAAAGGCTTCGGACCCCAATCTTCTTAGACAAATTGTAGAACTATTGGGCAATGGTCTAATAATGATCTATGCAGTCCCCACTAAACTATGTTTTGAAAATTTTGTAGAACGTTGCTTGACAATAAGAATCTTTCTAATCTACCTGTTGCCTGGCCATCACTCCTATACCATGTATATTTCCTACCTTTCAATGGTAAATCCACCAAACCAGTATGAGAAATAAAATCATTAAAGTTAGACATACTTCCTTGGTCCAAGTATCGCCTCTGCTTTTCTTCTACATTCTTTAATGCGTTAACATCCCCTCCAATGCACCACCATCTATCTCCATAGTTGTTTGGCATCCCTTATATTTCTGTCCACACAAGAATCCTCTCCTGCCGACTACAAGGTGCATACACAATAATGAACAGACAAGGTACCTCCTTATTCCCCCACAAACCATCAAACCCACAAAGCTCGAAGCCTTCAAACTTATTCTAGACCTTGATACTATTCTGGTTCCATACACACAAGATGCCTCCTGAATTCCCAATGGCCAATTTCATTGTCCAATCAAAATCACCAGATCCCCAAATTGTTTTGCTAGTCCTTTCATCAAATGAGTCTAGTTTTGTTTCTTGTATAAACACCGCATCATACTTCTCCTTTGCAATCATTTCCCTTAACTATCTCCTTTTACCGCTTCCTCCTAACCCCCTCACATTGTAAGAAAGAATCTTCATTTTAATGCTACCTCCCTTTCCTCTCCTGTTTTAGCTTTCTTTTTTTGTTCTGCTAGAGCAATCATGTCCCTCTTTTCCATCTCACCTAACCTCTTGATTATTTCCTCCTCATTGCCCCTTCTAACTAGTCCTAACTTCTTTCCCACTTCCCAAAGTTCCCTCACTTCTTCTTCCCATGATCTCATCATAAATCTATAGTTGCAACTGATGATGCCACCTGTTGAAATGGCGTTATCTTTTGATGAAATTTCTTCTTCCTGCTCTATCTGAAAGGTGACTCCATTAGCTTTATCTGGGTGGGTTCTCTTGCATCCAGCTATCATCTGCTCTATCATGTTCCTCACCTTTTTATTTCGAGCCCCTTTACCCTTCTTCAACTTTTTCTTCAATTTTCCTCTAATCTCACCTTGGATAGTTCATCTTCACTTGCTAGGCCTGCCCAGAAATCTTGAGATTCCACTCTGGAATCTTCACTTCGATTTCATTCTTTAATTGCATCTTTCGCTAGCCCTTTTGTTTCTTGATTGCTGTGTCTTTTCTCCTTGCTTTCTAAAAGGTTCTTTTTTATTAATATGGCTTATAGCCTCCTCTGATTACACACAATCATCGGTGCACTTATCTGGGTTAGACTAACATTATTTGGCCCATTAGCACTTACTCGTGTGGGCTTATTGTGAGCTAAACCAAAGGGGCTTATATGGGGCTCATTGTTGCTAGCTCTATCTGCTTCAATCTTTTCTTCGTTTTTTGCTTTTTTGTCTCCATTCTCCATTGGGAAGTCAGCTCATTTGTAGGTTCCTCGTGCACAGTGGCTATCATCATCATTGGGTGGCTGCAGCCCGCTTCTTCCTTGGTTTCAGCAATCAAGTCAGCCACCATTTCCACTTCCCCTTCTAACTCTGATGTCTTTTCAACTTCAACGGTCATCTTCTCACCTTCTACTGCCGGCAAGAAGCCGGCCTCCCTATCCAGCATTCCTCTTTCCTCCAAGACAGAATTTCCCGTTGGAGTTTCCTGAATCTTTTCCTCCAGCTCTTCTAGATCTATACCATCCCATTCTAAACTACTGTGCTCTAACAGAGAATCCTCCATCCATGATTCACTGTCAGAATCTCCATCCTCCTCCAATCGGTAACATGGTTTGAAGACATCCTCAATACTTGCATCTTCACAGATTCTCACTTGGAAGAATTCATTGCCCACTTCGATCTTGAGAATCTTAACAATGTTTTCGATTGATGTTGTAGAGATAAGGATTTTGCCCACATCCATTCATTTTTTGGATAATGTATTGTGGTCTACAAAATAACTTGTCCGCATGCACTTCTGATCTTGATGAAGTTCTCCTCATTCCATATATTCAAAGGAATCCCATGACAGCGGATCCATGTGAATCTCTCTGGTGTCACCTCTTTTATACTCCATGTTCTTACATTTGCCATCCATTCTCCTATCAATTCATTGCCTTCTTTGAGGAGATTTGTTACTTCTCCATCATCCTCACTGTATATTAGCACGAGGTTCCCCCCAGTGGAACAACGTTGATTGAGAAGAAACCTCCAATTAAGATTTTGTCTTTCAATTCATCAAGTGCTTCCAACTTATGAACTTGGCCAACAAAGCAGTTTTTCAGCCACTCTTCCATATCCAAACTCGGCTGGCATTCTATTACCTCTCCCATCTCAAACATCTCTTCCTTTTCCTTGTCGATTTTCCTTGGAGTCCAACGTTTTCCCATCATTCCATTCCTTTCAGGCACCTGCTTGTTGTTTCTCACTACATCAGCATAGGAATTTCCTGCAACGTTTAGATGTCGTTGCTCCTATGATCTCCGATTGCCTCACCTCCGACGCTCTCCCTCTAGTCCTCTCATTCTCTCTCCCCTGATATCTCCGATTGCCTTTGCTCCTAAAATATTGTTTTCGTACCTTATTGCATTCTCTCCGAACATGCAAGAAAGTAATATGGTTAAACCCAGATGCAATCCGTCTAATTCTATCAACAAGAGGACCCACTACAGACAAAACTGGCTAATTAAGGATTGGTAATTAATCTAACCATAATAATAGAATCAGATTCCACCACCATGCTGATAAAACCTATCTCTCGAGCAACCACTTATCCATGTAAAATTGCAATGGCTTCCAATTGAACTACACTAGAAACACCAGACAAGGGTTCCTGAAATGCTCCCAAAAAATCACCAGGGTGTTCCCGGAATACTCCACCAACACCACACTTGTTACCGACTCCAGAAAAGGCCCCATCCATAATTAATGTAAATATACTATACAATTCATAATATTTGAGGAACTCAGGAGAGATGAGAGAGAGAGGTAGAGAGAGAGAGAGAGGAGGCGATCACTGGATAACGGGAAGAAGGATAACACAGAGTGTTGAGCATGCAAGATTTCCAAGAAGAAAGCAACTTAGGAAAACCACACCAAGTGGACATCGGAAGGCATATGCGGATCAGAATCAGATTCAAAAACAGAAGCTGGGGGATTCATATGATTGGGGACTATACAAACAAGCCATCCCTTATTTCTTTACAAATTTCCCAGAAGAATGGACTTATGCAAATATTTGGAGAACTTTTAAGAAATTCAAAAGAGTATACGACAATTATAGTCCAAACAGGAGGAGCATGAATGGCAGCAGGTTTGGGTTTGTGAGATTCCTGGAGGTGAAGGACAAGAAGGAGCTAGAAAGAAAACTGGACCAGATCTGGATAGAGAACCGCAAACTATGGGTGAATTCCCCAAGATATGATGAGGCGCAGAAGGAGACAAGGGTGCAGGAAAATAAGCACCATCCGGAACCGCAAATTCAGAGAAGGAGCTATGTTGAGATGGTGAGAGGCCAACAAGCAAAAAGACAGAATGAGGAAGGAATAAACCAGCTTAATGAAATCCAAACTGAAGGTCATAGGCAGAGAAGAAGTAGATCTAGAGCTGGAAAACAGAGCAACAATGGCAGACAAGTATGGTAGGAAAAAGGAAAAAGTGACAGGTGGGTTGGATTCGAATATAATGTCAAAGCAGAAGACTACACATGGTTGGATGGTTGTTTCGTAGGAAAGGTCCATAATGTGGAAATGGTACGCAATCTACAGGAAAAATTCTACATGGAAAGGTATTTTTCTTGTCGAATCCGTGCTATAGGAGGAAAAATGGTGCTGTTAGATGGGGATGACAAAGAAGAAGTAAAAGCACTAGTGGAGATGGCATCCGAATGGTTAGGAAGATGGTTCGAAGAGGTAAAACCGTGGTCTCCAGAAATGGTCGCTGACGAAAGATTTGTATGGATTAGATGTCAAGGAGTTCCTTTGAATGCTTGAGGGCCAGAGTTTTTTGCAACCATGGGAGCTTCATGGGGCAAATTTATATGCTTAGATGATAGTACAAGCCAAAGGAAGAGGTTCGACATTACCAGATTCTTAATTTCAACTCCAAGTATGAACACCATTTCAGTTAGAAGACAAATTAAAATCAATGGGTCTTTCTACAATGTCAAGTTCACGAAGGAGGAATTCACCAATAGTTTTTTCTCATTGAAGCAAGATTTCATGCCCACCTTCCAAAGTGAATCTAAGGATTATGAATCATGGTCGCTGGGTAGTGAAAATGAGGGCTTTAATTTTGAAAATATTGCAGAGATGAAGCAGGAAAAAGAAAGATCAGATGAGGCGGAGAAAGAAGATGATGATGTGGCACACAGTAAAAAAAAGTTTAGTGAAAAGGGCCGTTTGCACTCTGATCAAGGGGAAGAGATGACTATTGAAGTAGTGGTGGACAGCCTGGACCATGTTCAAAATTTGAATTGTGGAAAGACCAAAGCAGCAGGGGAACAAAGGAAGCAGCAGTCGGTGAGTAGTGAAAAGACAGCAAGCCCAGGTGAAGTGGAAAGAAGTAATCTGGGTCAAAAGAAAAAATTGTATAGGAGACTTAATAGAAGGCCTAATTCACAAGGAGCCAGCCCAAGCATTGTGGAGTCCACCAATATGGGCTTGGGCCATAAAAAGCTAAACCCAAGCCTATTTTTTGATAAAGAAATGGAGGATTCTAGAATCGGAGAGGTGGATTTGGCTAAAGACAAAAAGGTTGAAGGAAAGCTGAAATGGAAGCATCCTGAAAGTGCAGAAGAACAAAGGAGAGAAGATGTCTTGGTTCGACCGGACCTTGAAAGTGACGAAGAGCAAAGACAAGAGGGAGACCAAGTTCGGAGGGGTTTCGAGCATGTAGAGGAATTCAGCCAAGAAGAGTATTGGTACCGGGAAGAAGTTGAAGACGATGAAGAACAGAGGAGAGAAGGAGACTCGAATCGGTCTGCTCTCAAAAGAGACGAACAACAGAGACAAGAGGGAATCCGGATTCGGAAGGGTCTTGAGCATGCAAAAGAACACAGCCAGGAAGGGGATGGGTACTAGGAAGAGGCTAACGGTGAAGAGGAACAGAGGCAAGAAGGAGATCTGACTTACAAAAGCTGCGAGCGTGAAAGAAAACAGAGGCAAAACCGAAAGCTAAGGCAAGTGGTGGGAACACAACAGAAAAGGAGGAAGAAAATTAGTCTCTGTAGCTCGGTTTATCAAAGGGAGGAAGCTGCTGAGGAGAGAAAGCAAAGATTAAATGGTCATAGGAGAAAGATCAGGAAATCAACGAGGGAGAAGCAGATGCCAGAGTTTCTAAGGAGCCCAGAAGGTGAAGTAGCGGATATCTCCATCGGTGATAGTGGAATTCAAAACTGCAACAGGGTGCTGAAAAAACAACTTCAAAATCAGTTAGCTAAAGAAATATGGCAGTTAGCTAAACAACTGGGGGCGACAGCAGATAACGATGATGTGATTTTGGAAAAAATTGAAGAAATGGAATGTAGAGACAGACAAGCTAAGGAAGTGAAGATGAACCGGGAAGTAGATAATGCACAGAAGGTAAGCAAAGCCGCTAATGATATTGTTATCCTTTAACATCAGAGGACTAGGTGGGGTGGGTAAAAAAAGAAAAATAAGGGAGCTAGTTTTGAAGGAGAGAGTAGATTTTTTAGCAATTAAGGAGACTAAAATGGAAAGTATTGATAGAAGTACTTGTAGGAGAGTTTGGGGTACTGATGACTTTGATTGGATCTTTAAACCTTCTGTGGGTTTGTCCGAAGGCCTTTTGTGCATATGGAATATTAATGTGTTTAAAAAAAAGGAGCTGATGGAGGGGAATAATTTCATTGGGGTGAGTGGTAGTTGGGGTGAGGATCAGACGCTAGTGCATGTGCTCAATGTTTATTCTTCATGTCACTTGATGGGAAAAAGAACTTTATGGGAGGATCTACTGAATTTGATGAATATAAGAAGAGGAAAGTGGTGTATAGAGGGTGATTTTAATGCTGTAAGAAAGGTAAGGGAAAGGTAAGGGAAAGGGAGGGGTGTAGGAGTTTAACGACGGAAATGAGGGAGTTTGACAGCTTTATTCAAGATGCTGGACTAGTTGATTTACCTCTGGTGGGGAAAAAATATACCAAGTATAGCTCTAACAGCCAGTGCATGAGTAGGCTTGATAGGTTTTTGCTCTCAGATGAATGGCTTGCAAAATGGGGAGATGTAAAACAGTGGGGTTTGGAACGATCAGTGTCAGACCACTGCCCTATACTCCTAAAGAATGAAAGGGTTGATTGGGGTCCAAAACCCTTCAAATTTTTTGATGCTTGGCTAAAGCAACCCAAGTGCATGGAGGTGATTAGAAAGGCGTGGAATTCCATAGCACCCAAAGGTTGGAAGGGTTTCCGATTAAAGGAGAAATTGAAAAGAGCAAAAAATGCCCTGAAGGAATGGAGTGGAAACTACATGGCCGATATTGATTGTAAAATAAAGGAAGCAGAAAGGGTAATAGCTGCAGTGGATGAGAAAGGGGAAGATGGCACACTCACGACAGAAGACATTGAAATTAGGAAAGGAGGTTTCATAAAGCTATGGAGGAATTTAAGAATTAAGGAGAGCATGTGGCAGCAAAAAACAAGAAAGATGTGGCTGAAAGAGGGGGATGCAAACACAAAATTTTTCCACAGTTGTGTGAAAGGCAGATGGAGACGAAATGAGATTAACAGCATCCAAATTAATAATAAGCAGCTTGGGGGAGTGGATGAGATAAGAGAAGAGGTGGCGAGCTACTTTCAAGGTCTATTCACGGAAGAAAGGTGGCAGAGACCAAGACTAGATGGCATTAATTTTAATCAACTTTCCCAGACGAACAACGAGTCTCTTACGGCTGTTTTCTCTGAAGAAGAAATTAAAAACGCAGTTTGGGATTGTGACTCAACTAAATCCCCGGGTCTAGATGGGTTCAACTTCAGATTCATAAAGGCTATGTGGGAGGACATAAAACAGGATATTACCAGTTTTGCTCAGGAATTCCACAAGAACGGGAAGCTGGTGAAAGGATCAAACGCTTCATTCATTGTGTTGATCCCAAAAGTTGAAAACCCCCAAAGAATTGAGGAGTATAGACCCATCTCACTCATTGGGGTGATGTACAAGATCATTGCAAAGCTACTAGGTAATCGCCTCAGAAAAGTACTTGATAAGGTCATCGAGGAGCAACAGATGGTGTTCATAGGAGGCAGACAGCTGATGGATAGCGTTGTGATTGCCAATGAGGTGATTGATGAGGCAAAAAGGAAGAAGACAAAGAGCATTCTGTTCAAAGTCGACTTTGAAAAAGCTTATGACAAGGTCAGCTGGGATTACATCGAGTACATGTTCGGGAGGATGGGGTTTCCAGTCAAATGGAGAAAATGGATAAGGGAGCGCTTGCAATCGAGCATGATCTCAATTCTTCTTAATGGAAGCCCAACAAGAGAATTCCAAGTCAGCAAAGGAATAAGACAAGGTGACCCTCTATCCCCTTTCTTATTCCTAATAGTGACGGAGGGGCTGAATGCTTTAGTGAAATCTGCAGTGGTGAAGGAGTTGTATAAAGGAGTGAAGATAGGTAATGGTAGTGTGATGGTTTCTCATCTTCAATATGCTGACGATACAATATTTTTTGGTGAGGCAACAGAAGAAAATATTACTGCTATCAAATGCATCATGAGGACTTTTGAACTAGTTTCGGGGCTGAAAATTAACTATGGAAAAAGTAAGCTGAGGGGTGTCGGGATTGAGGACAGTTGGAAGAGGAAGATGGCCTACAGGCTATGCTGCAAAGAAGGGGAACTTCTTTTCAAGTACTTGGGAATTCTAATCGGTGGGAATCATAGAAAGCTGGCAATGCGGCAACCGCTGGTGGATACTTTTAAAAAGAAACTTGCAAGCTGGAGAGGTAGACACTTATCTTTCAGAGGTCGAATTACGCTCATAAACTCTGTGTTATCCAGTCTACCTGTGTTCATGATGTCAGCCTACCAAATACCTAAAGGTATACTCTATTCTCTCAATAAAATTCGTAGAGGTTTTCTATGGGGAGGGGGGGAAGAGTTAAAAAAAGCCAATTGGGTTAAATGGGAGAGGGTTTGTAATCAAAAGAAGTATGGAGGACTAGGAGTGAGAGACTTAAGGAAATTTAATTTGGCGTTAATGGGAAAATGGTGGGGAAGGCTTGCAAATATAGATAAGGCATTGTGGAAGAGTGTCATGGAAGGGAAATATGGACTGAACGGGGGGCATTGGCTGGATTGGGTGCGAGATGGCAGAAATATAGGATCACTATGGTGGAGAGACATACGAAACCTCAATGTGGGGGATGGGGCAATTGGGGGATGGTTGTCTTCGGGTTTTAGGATGAAGATAGGAGAGGGGAAAGATGGAAGTTTTTGGTGGGATGAGTGGTGTGGGGAGGTTTGCTTGGCTAACAAATTTCTTAGATTATATCTCTTATCAACAGGGAAGGATAGCAAGTGCCACCAAATGGGCCAAAACATCAACGGCACATGGAAATGGATCCTTGAATGGAGAAGAACTTTGTTCGAGTGGGAAGAGGAGGACGCAAAGGAACTTAAAAGGATGATTGAGAATGTGACAATCACTCCTAGCCAACCGGACAAATAGAAATGGATTCATAGCAATGATGGTCATTACTCAACAAAATCAGCTTACTTGATGTTAATAAAACAAAGAAGAGAACCGGAGGAAGCTGAAATATTCAATAGAATATGGAGCAAGATTCTCCCAAGCAAAGTTGCAGCTTTCAACTGGAAAGTAATGCTAGACATAATTCCAACCAAGATAAACTTGCTCAAAAGAGGAATTGTCAAAGATACAAGAGATAGAAAGTGTGTTATGTGTGAGAATGAGGATGAAGACTCTAACCATCTGTTCTTGAATTGCAGTATAGCTAGAAGGTTGTGGCAAGCATGTGCAAATTGGTGGGGGATCACTGTCACGTTACACAAGGATTGTTGGAAAACCTTTCAAAATTTTGGAGCATGGACCACAAGCTCACGGATTTCAAAAGGATGGGATTGCATATGGAACTCATTTATTTGGTCAGTATGGATGGCCTGAAATGGGAAGATTTTCTAGAATTTGAAGGTAAACTGGGCCAAACTGTTTAAACTTATTCAATTGCGCTCTTTTGCATGGATTAAGGCTAGAAAAGCCAAATGTTACTTTAATCTTTCAGATTGGTTAACCAACCCTGCTTCATGTCTTTCTATTAATTGTGGGAGGAAAAAGTAGAAGTAGAAGGGAGGGTCTGAAAGATGGGATTAACATTGAATGGCTTATATACAGCTTTTGTAATCGGGTTTGAGTACCACTTGTACTCAGTATTTAACTAAATTATTCTTTGCTGTTCAAAAAAAAAATTCATAATATTTGAGTGGGATTATTGCCACAACCTATTGCTACACCTAAAATTATAAACTGATATATTTACCTATAATTTTAAAAATAATATGTTTCCCATTTCGAAACTGTCCCTTTTACTTTTCTTAACCCTTGCTGCTGCAACCCTATTTCTATTTCATCTTTTAATTGCATCGAAGACAGCCGGACACAGCCTCCTCTCCTATTTGTTTGTTTTCAAAGCCATCTTGTCTTAATTTGTGGTAAGCCATCCTCCTTGGGTTAATTAATGGCCATCCTCTTCTGTTTTTCTTCTTCTTCTTCTTCTTCTTCTTCTTCTTCTTCTTCTTCTTCTTCTTCTTCTTCTGCTGCAACCCTATTTCTATTTCATCTTTTAATTGCATCGAAGACAGCCGGACACAGCCTCCTCTCCTATTTTTTTGTTTTCAAAGCCATCTTGTCTTAATTTGTGGTAAGCCATCCTCCTTGGGTTAATTAATGGCCATCCTCTTCTCTTCTTCTTCTTCTTCTTCTTCTTCTTCTTCTTCTTCTTCTTCTTCTTCTTCTTCTTCTTCTTCTTCTTCTTCTTCTTCT
>BPVZ01000074.1:350891-372380 GCA_020521535.1 Rubroshorea leprosula | reverse complement strand
TTACCCAGTTACACCAATTATTACCCTCATACCCATATTCTTCTTTAATCAAGCTCAAAAACAACCCAAGAGAACCCTTGGCCAATCTACCCCACCACTTTCCAAGTACTGCTAGATTAAAGAGTCTAAGATCCTTAACCCCAAGCCCTCCATCTCTTTTACTAATACAAACTGTTTCCAATTAACCCAGTGCACTTTCCTAGTCTCCTCACATCCTCCCCACATCCTTCCCATAAAAATTTATTCCTAATTTTATCAAGAGCTTTGACAACACCTTTGGGAGCAAGATAGATGAACAAGAAGAGGACTAGGAGCGACATGAGCATATAGTTGAGGAGGGTAATTCTACCTCCGAAGGATAACCAACAAGCCTTCCAGTTCAACAACTTCTTCTAAAAAGATTCAATTAATGGTAACCACATACTAAGTCTTCTATGATTGCCACCCACTGGGACTCCCAAGTATTTAAAGGGCAAAACTCCAATTTTACAATTAAGTATCCAAGCCATTTTCTACATCCATTCTGCCTCAATATGGATACCCATGAGTTGACTTTTATGATAATTAATTTTTAGACCTAAAGCAAGCTCAAAAGCTCTCATAATGCACTTCACAACCTGGATGTTTTTTTCATAAGCTTCCCCAAAAAAAATTGTGTCATCTGCAAATTGGATGTGTGAGAATTGAATGCCCGAATTCCCCACTTTTATTCCTTCATACAATCCCCTATCAATTGTAGTATTGATGATTTTGTTTAATCCTTCTGCGACGATCAGGAACAGGAAGGGAGACAATGGATTTCCTTGCTTTAAACCCCCTGAGACAGGAAACTGTTTAGATGGGCTACCATTAACCAACACTGACAATAAATTGGTTTGAAGACACTCCATGATCCATTTTCTCCATATTTCATTAAACCCAAGTCTCATCATCATATAATCAAGGAAGTTCCAATTCACCTTGTCAAAAGACTTGTCAAAATCTACTTTGAAGACAAAGCTCTTCTTTTTTTTCCTCTTAGCTTCATCAATAATTTCTTTTACTGTGACAACTCTTTCACATAACTACCTACCTTCAATGAAGGCCAATTAATGTTCCCTAATAATGTCAACTATTACTGAGCTTAGCCTGTTGGCAAGCAATTTAGCAACAATTTTGTACAGGGAGCCAATGAAGGAAATAGGCCTAAACTCCTCGATTCTTTGTGGGTTCTTCACTTTTGGAATCAATGTTAAGAAAGAAACATTCAAGCCTTTTACTAACTTCCCATTCTTGTGAAATTCTTGGACAAATTCCACTATATCATCCTTTATTTCGTTCCACATTTTCTTGAAGAAAGTGAAATTGATACCATCAAGTCCCTGAACCTTGTCACTCCCACAGTCCCACACTACTGCTTTGATTTCATCTTCACTAAATGGCATAACAAGTCGATCATTCTAGGCTTGGGAAATTTGTTTGAAAGAGATGCCATCCATATTCGACCTTTTCCATTCTTCTTCTTAAATCAAATTCTCAAAGTGCTCTAATATGCCATTTTTTATTTTATCAACATCTTCTAACTTTTTGCCATTCACTTGGATACTGACAATCTCTTTCGTGCATTGTCTGCTGCTAATACATTTATGGTAAAATTTGGAATTTGCAACTCCTTCTCTCAACCATTGTTTCCTAGCTTTCTGTCTCCACTACCCTTCCTTGACCTTCAAGTTACTCCAAAGATTGTAAAAATTAATTTTCCTATCACTTGCTTTCTACCTGGAAAGAGTCCCTTGTTCACCTTTTAAATCAAGTGCTTCAATTTTATCTTTGCTTTCAGCAATGCTCTGATCTAACCTTGTATGATCATTCTCACTCCATTCCTTGAGCTTTTTCTTTACAAGCTTGATTTTCTCCTTAAGACAATAGCCTTTCCATCCTTGAACATCAACTGTTCTCCATGTATCTATTACCATTTCATGGAAGCCTGGCTTGTCAATCCAACTATTGAAGCATCTAAAAGGCTTAGTTCCCCAATTAATCTTTGAATCTCTCAATAGCACTAGACAATGATCAAAGAGTGATCTCCTTAAACCCCACTGCCTTGTTTCACTCCAGTTTGTTAACCATTCCTCTGTCATCAAGAATTGATTTAACCAACTCATAGAGTTGCCACTTGAGTGGTACCATGTGTACTTCATTCCAATTAGAGGGATATCCACCAACCAAGATTCATGGATAAAGTTTGGAAAATCCCACATGCTTTTTGACACACTAGTGCGTCCAATTCTTTCTTGACTATTCTTTGTGGTCTTAAAATCACCCATCACACACCAGTTACCCTTCATACTTGTAACTAGAGTTTTTAGCTCAATCCACAACTGTCTCCTTCCTGCCAAATCACAAGGACCATAGGCATTTATAAGGTACACTGGCATCTTGTTCGTTCCCCATAATCCAAACAAACCCAAGTAGTGTTCTCCACTAAAAATTCTATTTAAGCTTGAAAACATTATTATCCCAAACACAATCAATCCACCCAAACAACCAATAGAGGGTGTAGCCACAAATTCAAAATCATCAATACCTCATAAAGCTTTACAAGTATGATGACTAACTTGTTTATTTTTTACTCTTGCAAAGCTAAAAACTACACTTTTTCCTTTGCTACCCATTCCTTTACTTCTCTTTTCTTACCAAAACCACCCAAGCCTCACACATTATAAGAGAGAATAATCATGGATGAAATAGACATACCTCACCACCATTCAACATATTCCTTTCCAATGCTTGTTTTTTAGCATTAATGTTCCTCTACTCCATCAACTCAATCTTCTTGATGATTTCATCTTCATTCCCATCAGCACCTAAACCCATTTCCTCAATGAGATTCCATGCATCTAAAGTTGAAATGGCTCTATCCTTGTTATGAAACCCTTTGTTGCAGTTTTCAATAGCACTATCTGTAATTGATGCCCCCGCTACAAAGTTGGTGTCCCTTGGGTAGAATTTAGGAACTCTTTCTCCCAATTCCTTCAATAAACTTGACCGTCCACGACCCATCTTCTAAACCCCAGCAATCTTTGTTGGATTGGAATCCTTGTACACTACTAGGCATGATCTAGTACTCTTACTCTTCTTCTTCCGTCTTTGTTTCTTCCTTTTGCCTCAGCTTGTTCTTTCTTTGATTATCTCATAATCGCTAGCTAATCCATACCAAAGGCTGATTCTCAAATTGATTCCATGGCTTTTATGTCCCGTTTTGATTATGATAAGCATTACCAGGTTCTTTCTCAAGGAAGAGCAGGTGGATTGTTCTTATTCTGGAAATTGAAGACAGTTGTGCTTGAAGTTGTATCCTCTTCATCTCAAGACATCCATTGCCTTATTCGCAATGGTGTAGAACAATGGTTCCTTACACTAGCATACATTCAACCACATTGTTCACAAAAAGCAGCATTTTGGGAGCATATAAGGGCCAAGGTGGCAACCATTTCAAGCAGTTGGTTTGTGATGGGTGATTTTAACGATGTACTTTCTACAGACGAAGTCTCCCCCTGATCAACAGATGTTTTTAATAGATCTCAACTGTTTAGAAGCAGATTAAATTATTGCAATCTCTTATCCACAAACGTGTTGGGCTATCATTTTACATGGGTTAGGAGGCAAAATGGTAGGACGATCCTATGGGAATTATTAGATAGAGTAGTCATGAACCTTAATGCTTTAAAGACTTTTCCAGCAGTGAAGCTAAGGAGTTTACCAAGGCTTTGTAGCGATCACCACCCCATAATGTTAACAGTGCAGCCTGAGACTATTTTACAGTGCTCACATGGCCCTCCAAGACTTGAAGCTGCGTGGTTAACAAGGGAGGAGTTTAGTTCAGTCTTTTCTAATGCTTGGAAATCTCAACAAGGTTCTTTAGTCCAAGCGATCGAAGAAACAAGGCTTGCTTTGCATGGGGGAAGGAGAGCTTTGGAGATATTTTTAAACAAAAAAGACTTCTTAAAGCAAGACTAACGGGCATACAAAACTCCAGGAATTATCATTCATCTCCTTGTTTACAAAACCTTGAAGGTGAGCTTTTTGAGGAATACCATAAAGTCCTTCATGCAGAAGAGATTTTCTAGTGCCAAAAATCTAGGGTGGAGCGGATTCATTTTGGTGATCAAAATACTTCTTTCTACCATGCTTCAACCATCATACAAAGAAGTAGGAATCGCATAGTATCACTGAAAATAGATGACAACTAGGTGGTCGATGAGGTACAACTCAAGACTCATGTCAGAAACTTTTTTGAAGACCTCTTTAAGGCAAGGAGCACCAACACCATGAGAGATATTTATTCAAAATTTCAGCCCAGTATAGATTCTACTGCTCACGAATGCCTTCTAAAGCTAGCTAGTTTGGATGAAGTAAAACAAGCTCTATTCTCAATGAAAGGTCTGAAAAGTCTAGGGATAGGTGGTTTGCAAGCTATTTTTCTGCAGAAGCACTGGGAAGTCATATTAGGTACTCTTCTCAACTTTGTGAATTCAGCTTTAGCTAATGAAGAATTTGAGCCATCCCTACTACAAGCGCACATAACCTTAATACCTAAAGGAGACGCTCCTAATGTTATTCAAAAGTTCAGACCAATCACGTTGTTGAATGTTGCGTATAAGATATTGTCCAAAGTAATTGTTAATAAGTTGAGACCATTCTTACAAGAGCTTATCGAACCATTTCAGAGCAGTTTTCTAGCAAGACGCAGCACCACTAACAATATTGTCCTTACTTAAGAAGCAATTCATAGTATAGGAAAGATGAAAGGAAACCAAGGAGCCTTGGTACTGAAAATAGATTTACACAAAGCATTTGATAGTGTAAACTGGAGTTTTCTAGAAAGCAAGTCTTGCATGATTTCAACATTCCTTGAGCGCTAGTGAAGCTCATAATGTTCTATGTAACCTCGGTGAATTTATCTATCCTTTGGAATGGAGTACCATTGCCATATTTTCATCCAAAGAAGGGGTTTACGACAAGGTGACCCACTTTCCCCTTACCTCTTCATTATGGTTATGGAGAAGCTATCACATATGATACTAAGCAGACTTTGTTCTAAGACCTAGAAGCCGATAAAAGTTTCTAGAGGAGGTCTTGCTTTATCTCATTTATTCTTTGTAGATGACTTTATGTTGTTTTGTGAAGCATCTCTGTCTCAGCTCTCGATGGTAATGGAATGTTTACAAGAGTTTACAAAATGTTTAGGGCTTGAAATTAATCTCTAGAAATCAAAGCTTTTTGTCTCACCGAATATTCAAGCCACGGTAGCTAACTCCATGAGCCGGTCTTGTGGCATACCTCTTACAACGAATTTGGGCACATATTTGGGGGTCCCTATCAATCACGGTAAAGACTCAGCATTGTCCTATAAATATATAATTGAGAAAATGCAACTTAAGTTGGCCAATTGGAAACAAAACTTATTGACTTTAGTAAGAAGGAGGATCTTGATTCAATCTGTTACCTCTTCTATACCTACCCATACCATGTAGACTGTGTTACTACCTCAATGCACCAAGAAAAATGCAGCAAGCATGCAGAAGCTACTCTGCAGCACCACCAACTACAATAGGCCGATGCAATTTGTCAAATGGTCACACAATTAAGTCAGCAAAAATGGCTACCCAAGTCCACAAAAATGGCTAACTCCTAACTATATTTTGCTTTCATTTATTACCTTAGTTGGATTTTGCCTATAAATAGCCATGTTACCTCCGTTGTATGCATAAGTTTTATCAATTTAATCAAGTTTCAATTCTCCTCTATTTGAGTGAGTTTTTGAAAGTGAATTTCTCTCAATTTATCTCTGTATCTTAGGTCTTGCCAACCTAAGTAGTGTTCCAAGCAATTGAATTCATCATAGTGGGATTTTAAATCTCGCCAAAATCAATGTTTTGATATCTGCTCCTGAGTCATTTGATATCAAAGACAACATATTTGAAGTCTACACATCATTCTGAGCGTTCTGGTGAATATCTCGTCTCCGGAAAGTGTTCCATCCGCCTCCATGCTCCATTTCCGTCATCTCACGCTCCAGCCACTCGCAACTCTGCAAATCACATGAACATCACACGCCAGTCATCTTCAACCTTCACACTGCCATGTCATCTACCACCTCATCATGCCACATCATCACCACATCAATGCCACATCATCATCCAATCACTACTACATCATCTATTTGCCACGTCACTCATGCACATCAGCCACGTCACCTGCCCTGTCAGCAAAACACTTGCACTCTGTTTGTCACATCATCAAGTCCCTTAACTTATTTTGACCTTACAACTTGATTCCCATATTTTTATAAATTTTAAATCACCCTCACTTCCCAAAACTAACTTTCCAAAAGGTCCCTTACCAACCTAATCTCAACATGCCTCCTACAAGATCAAACTCCCAAGTGACTATGGAGTCTCTGTAATTTTCTATATTGTTGACCTATCTCCTTACTATGAAGATTATGAGGATTGATCTCAAACGCAAGGATGAGTTTTCTCCAACCAGGGGAAAATGTAGCAAGCATGTAGAAGCTACTCTGTAGCACCACCAACTACAATAGGCCAGTGCAATTTGTCAAATGGTCACACAATTAAGTTAGCAAAAATGGCTACCCAAGTCCGCAAAAATGGCTACCCAAGTCCACAAAAATGGCTAACGCCCAACTATATTTTCCTTTCATTTATTACCTTAGTTGGATTTTGCCTACAAATAGCCATGTTCCCTCTATTGTATGCATAAATTTTATCAGTTTAATCAAGTTTCAATTCTCCTCTGTTTGAGTGAGTTTTTGAGAGTGGATTTCTCTTAATTTATCTCTATATCTTAGGTCTTGCCAACCTAAGTGGTGTTCTAGGCAATCGAATTCATCGTAGTGGATTCTAAATCTCACCGAAATCGGTGTTTCGGTATCGGCTCCTGAGTCACTCAAAGTATATGTAACTCCATTGATAAACTTAACAGAAACTTTTTATGGGGCTCAGAGTCAGGAGCCTCAAGACCCCACCTTGCTAGCTGGGATATCGTATGTCGAACCCGGGAACAAGGAGGCCTTGGATTACGGGCGGCATGGGACAATAACAGGGCCTTGGTAACAAAACTCGGATGGCGGCTCCTCTCTGGTGATGATACTCCTTGGTGCAAAGCCATGAGACACAAATACCTCCTTGCCACTACCTTTTTTGAGGCCAAAACTGGTATGGGAGCTTCTGCTGTCTGGAAAAGCATTCTAAAATGTAGAGATGTGCTGCAATCGGGCGCGCAATGGCGAGTTGGAACAGGGAGTTCTATAAATTTTTGGACTGATCACTAGACTAGTAGCTCTCCTTTAAGTAAATTTATCAGTGAACCTGTTCCTCCTGAATCTTTAACAATGCCCGTGTCTAATGCCATTACACACTCAATGACTTGGAATCAAGAGTTTCTGGAAGGTCTAGTACCACAAGCACAGGTGCAAGAAATTCTATCGATTCCACTTTCTTCTACCGCCTGCATTCAGGACAAACTAATCTGGAAATATTCAAATGATGGAATGTTTTCTGCCAAAACCGCCTTCCACCAAATTCTCACACTTAGAGCTTCAATTCCATTGCAAGAACAAAATTGGAAATGGGTATGGCGATTGAGGTGTGCTGAGAGAATTAGGTTATTTATTTGGTTGCTGTTACGAAACAGAGTTCTCACGAATGCAGTTAGATATGAGAGACATATGGCCTCATCTTCTAGTTGTCCTCGTTGCTTTGGTATACCTGAGACTACTTTGCATCTCCTGAGAGATTGCCCTTCTGCAGTGCAGGTTTGGAATACTATTGGCTTGGGTGGTCTGGACTTCTTTCATTTACCTTTGCAGCACTGGCTTGAATGTAATGCTAGAAATATTTCTCAAGTGCTGCACGGAAATATGTCCCATGATGTACTTTTTCTCTCCACAATTTGGCAACTTAGGAAGTGTAGGAATCGTTTGATTTTTAAGGGGGAGGAACTGTCAGCAGCCATGCTTTGCAGTCTCATTAATAATTATTCGTTGGACACTGTTAAGGCTATGGCTTGTAACATCTTCAATAAGGATAGGGCTCTAAGGGGGATAAGTTGGCAACCGCCTGACTCACCTTTTTGCAAATTAAATACAGATGGCTCTAGAGAGCAAGTTTCTGGGTTGGCAAGTGCTAGGGGAGTTCTTGGGGATACAACAGGTGCTTCTATAAAAGGCTCTTCTGTGAACATTGGACAGGCTTCCATTTTCCTAGCTGAGTTATGGGGATGTCGAGAAGGTTTGATCTTGTGTAAAGCCTTAAAAGTTAGTCACCTAGTTATAGAAATGGACTCCCTTGCTGCAGTTCAGGTTATTGAAGGCACCAAGGACAACGACAGCTTAGCAGCTGTGCTAGTAGCTGACATTTGCCGGTTAAGTAATGACTTCACTTCAATTGTCATTCAACACACACCTCAAGAGGGTAATTTTGCTGCTGATTTCCTTGCAGGAATTGGGCGTAGTTTACCAGTAGGAACCACCATTTTTTATTTTCCACCGCCTGGCCTTAATGCTTTCCTTGAAGGGGACCATTTAGGCGTATCTTATTTGTGCTGCTAATTAGTTAGTTTCCCTCAGTTGTACCAAAAAAAATAGCCGTTCCTTCCTGCCGGTTGAATTTATTATTTGCACTGTTCCAGTCTGAAAGATCCTTCAAAATCCTCACACTAGATGACTCTCCCACTGCCTGGCTGTCCGTTAGTGCCACATCACCATCGTCTTCTCCACCGGACGCCGGGTTAGAGTCACCGCCATGCAAGACTCCATTCTGGCCAGATCTTTGAGTGTCTTCTGACGGCTAATCGGAGGAACAAGATTCACTGCAATCTTCCTCAGAGTTTAATGGGAAAACTGGCTGGAAGTCGGATTTTAAAGAGAAACTACCATTTGTTGTCTCCTCCTCTTTGCACTTTATATAGTACATGTGGCCATTAATCTTGTATATGAGGGTTTTAGAGATTAGGCCTCTTTTTGATGTAGAGATCAAAAGTCTTGCAACATCAAACCTCTTTTTAGAGCTAGTGTTGTTGTCTGGGGTGATAAAATTCCCCCATAGATTTGCGATTGAGATGAAAAATTCAGGACCCATGCATGAAGAGGGACTCCATAACACTTTAGCCAAACAAATCTCTGTGTGGCAACCATCTGGGGGGTCCAACGTTTAATATTGACAAACCACTGCCCCAGCCAATCTTTTGCTCACTCAACCAGTTCTTTTAATTCCTCTTTATCATCACAGTCCATAAGGACAAGTTTCCCACCCATTGCACGAAGCTTGATTGAGAAAAGCCCCTCCATGTATAGTCTTTCTTGAAGTATGGGCACAATCCCCACTGATCTGGCTATTCCAACAAAGCATCCCTCAAGCCATTCCCAGTCTTCATACTTCGGGTTAAACTCAAGTCTAGTCCAATGCAATTCCCTCCGCTTCTCTACCCATTTTTGTTCTGTTTTGCCACTGTTGCTTGTGATGCCGGGTTGGGCAGGTTTGATACCTCTATTGGCTGCCCATTTGTCACCTCTACTTCCAAAGCCTTTTACCACCTCCGCGTAGCTGGGTTTTGGGCCCCCTGCAGTGTTTGTATGGTGTTTGGGGCTTCCCGGTTTTGTTTCAGTATTAAAACGAGGAGGGTGGATTTTGAGCTTTTGGTTGCCAATCCACTGTCTCCCAGGCTCCTCTCATCCTTGACGTCCAGGAAGCGCACAAACCCAAACCTGCTCCCTTCCTTGTTCTTTCTCTGGGGGATGTATATGGCAAATACACGTCTGAACTTAAGGAAGGTCCTCCACATTTGTTCATAGGTCCAGCCATCTGGAAAGTTGGTGAAGAAGAACACTGTTGCTTGGTTGTAAAGGACTCGATCGTAACCACCTTCATACCCTTGTCTCTGACGGCCTTTATTCCAGCTAGCTCCTCCGTTATACCTTCTGGTGCTTCTTCGACCCTCGCTCTGTGCTCTGTGCCTGTCCCATGGTCTCAGTCGTCCGCTGCCTCGTTCTCTCATTTTTTCTGCATTCTCCATTCTCTTCAATACCTGATTGCTTCTTATGTAATAGCTAATTTTATTATTTTTTGGCTATTAGCTATCATATAATTTGCCAACAAAAAAGAAGTTACAGTGTAATTTCTGTTAATATTGAGGTCGTCCTCTAGGTTTATTACTTTGGGACTAATAAGGGAACTTGCCTTAATATATTAATTTTTTTAGGTAATGACGAATTAATTCAAACTTAATTTTATATCAGTTGAATTTTATTATTTAATTAATAATTTGAATTCTTTTTAAATTAAATTATCTTAGGCTCTGTTTATAATGATTGTGATTTTAAATTTTTTATTTTGGTTTTTAAAGATAAAATTAAGTAATCTTATAAATTAATTAAGTTTTGAGTTTTGAATATTTATTTTAAAATGATAGTTATTTTAAGATAGAAGGGGTAATATAGAGAGAAAAAATAGATAGGAAAATTATGAAAATTTATTTTTATTTTAAAATTAAATTGATTAGATTCATCATATGCTTAAATCTTCTATTTTTATATCTACCCTTCACACCTTTTTAAAATATATTTATAGTTAATTATTATTATAAAAATTTATAATTAATAACATTTTTTTTTAAAATGTAGACAAACCGCACTCTGTGCAGCTTAAGACCTAGTATTAACTTAAGACGTATGTAACACGGTTATTATTGCGGCGAATCTATAACAAATTTTCTGTACCGCAATTATAGGATGTGATAGAACATAAAACTGACTACTTCAATTGCAATTTACCATTATGTTGAGGTAAGGAGAAAAGTTAGGAGATTAATAGGAATAGGTCAGTCAGGAAAAAGGTAGGAGATTAAACGAACCGGAGAAAAGTTAGGAGATTAAATTAGGAATAGATCAAGAGAAAGGATATAAATTGGAAATGGGGCAGCAAGGAAGAGAATGCAAAAAACAACATATCAAGAGAGAGAGAGAACAGGGAGAGCAAGAAGCTAGGACGTTCTACTGCTGCTCAACGACTTCGAAAGGCAAGATGTTCAACTACAGGAGACTAAGAGCGAACAGGTTGCTCTTTATGCTTTTGTTTCATTTCCTGCATTTATTTTCCATTTATATATCATCTTTTAGATACCAAACTGACACCAACGAACAGTGAAAGAAAAATGAGAAGGGAAAATATATCCTTTTACTTCAACAACCAAAAATAATAATAACCTTCTGCTTTCTTTTATAATAATATTTTTTGGTTTTTCATTTTTATCCTTCAAGAACTTTTCAATTGATGCACAAAATGCACTATTTATTAGTCAAAATTTTGTTTTATCCTTTAAAATATATTTCTGACCCTGCCTCTGATCATAGGGAATCCTCAAGAAACGAGGAAAGCCCCAGACAAGGAATGGGGGGCATTATCACCGTAATAGTGATACTTGGTACGTACAAACTATACATTGAGATCATTTTGGAATCTTGATTTTGATGTATTAACTTGTGAAATTGCAGTTAATGAAGCATTGCAAACGGCAGCAACTAACGGTTTGCTGTACAATATGGTAATTTACTTAATGATGGATTATCATATGACTGCTGCAAAAGCCGAAAATATTGTATTCTACTGGAATGCTGCTACTGGTATCGTGGCCATTTTGTGGGCCCCCATCACAGATTCTCATCTTGGCCGTTTCTCCACCATCAGCATTGCTTCAGCGTGCAGTCTCTTGGTAAAATACTATTTCCTAAGTAGCTTTCTCAAATGAATTTAATTTGCTTGTTTTTATAAGAATATACATTTCTTCTCACTAGCTTCCTGTATGTTTATGAAACTTGTTTACCGTCTCTGGATTCTTCTAATTGGGTTGCCAACAATAAAAGTACCAGTGCTGTTTATACTGAGTAAAATGTTTTCATTCACTTGACCAAAGGATAAAGATACAATTGTCTCTTATACATACAGGACTTGTGCATAAATTAATTAAGCCCTCAATTGACAGCTGCACATCTTTGTTATTCTTAAAAAAAATTTATCTTAGGCAAAACCTTTGTCCTTTTTACCAATCCATCGGCATGGCATGTCAATGTGTAAACCTATGTTATTTGGAACTGAGATTATATATAGGTCTATCAAGATTAAGAGAAGGACTGCAGATATTTAGGTTTAGTTTAAGAGTACTAATATGTAACTATAGCAGTTGGTTTTTTGGTTTTTTTAATATCCTAAAAATATATAAAATATACAGTATTCAATATATTTAATATTTATTTAATTAATATCTTATATCTTACTATATTTATAAAAAATATTAAAATTATCAATAAATTTCAAATAAATACTCAATGGGCCTTTAAAAATCTTCAATAAATTTCTTCAAAATCTTTAATAAATCCTTTAAAAATACTCATAAAATTGTAAATAAATACCCAACAGACTTCTTTTAAAGAAAACTTAAGAGTTTAAAACACAATTAACTCTAATTATATCCAAATACTTATCGAATATAATACCTTGAAATATTCAAATTCTATGCCACGAATTCTTATCATTACCTAAGATAAATATATGCCCTGAAATATTAGAAACAAATTGTTATTTCTAATATGCTCAAAAAAGAAATTCTTTTATGGATTCTCAAGATTTTAATTACTAGCATGTGTTTATGGAATTTTTATTAAATAGATTAAATATATCAAATAAATACCTTCAAATTCAATTCCATAGCAAGTAATGACTGATAAGAATAAATATTAACCTTGACCTGATAAGAAAAGAAACAAGTAGTGACTTTAGTCCTAAAAAAATACTTTCGAGTCACAAACGAATGCCATGTGAGCTTATAAGGGAATAAGGGAATAAATAGAAATACTTTGGAATCACAAACAAGTAGTACTCAATAAATTAATTCTTAAATATTCTATTATTCTAGGAATAAGGGAATAATGATTATAAATAGAAATTCTTGCTTATTAAATTATAATTTAGTCGGGCTTGAGAATCTTTATGGTTTTTTATTTAATTTACTTTTGGCCCTTTCATATAGTTAATTTAAATTTTTAAACTTAATTGTTTTATTATTTATTTATAAAAAACATATATAAGTAATAAAATTTCAGTTTAAAAAAATGGAATAAACCTAAAAAAAATGTATTTTTAACTGGACATTTTTTCAACGGAATTAATACTTTTTAGCACTTTGATAGCATTGAAAATAATATTTGCAGCACCCTCTATTACGACGGTCTTTCAACACTAAAATTGTTTTCGGCACAAAAAAGCGCTAAAAATGCCTTTTTTTGGCATCGTAATTGGGGATTTTTTTTGTATTGTAATATAGAGAAAATATAAAAATATATAATGATAAGTTAAAAAAAAAAAAGGAAAATTGCTTAAAAAGATAGATAACGATAAATAAAGCTGCAAAAGGTGACTAAGAAATAATAATAGAGAGTAGAAGATAAGGAGAGAAAGAATAATAAAAAAATTTATAATATAGAAAAAAAATAATAACAAATAAATTATTAATATTAAAAAAAAAGTAAAGGTGAATATAGTTTTGAGTGATAAATATAGAGAGAAAATGTGAAAAATTGAGTTAAAATATAGTGTTACAAGAAAAAGTAATGCGAGAGTGTAATAAGTGACTAAAAAAGAATAATATAGTGGGAGTATAAGATAAACAAGAATAATAATAAATAAATTATTAATATAGAGAGAGAAAGTGAGAGTGTATATAAGTAGATATATAAATATAATATAAAATATGTGAGGGTAAGTTAGGAGATAGTGTCGTAATAAAAATTAATGAACTATATATGGAGTATAGGTAAATGAAAAAATATCACAAAAATAATGTTAATGAGTTATATCTTTTTATGTGTTTGAATTAAAACCTTCTGATATGGATCGATCCAAAAAAAAAAAAAAAAAAAAAGACCTTCTAATATGAGCATTCAAAGAAAGGGGAAGATTTTGCGTAAAAAAGATATATATATATAATAGTAATAATTATAGTTACAAAGATAAAAAAAAAATTAATGAACATTTGATGTACTATTGTACTGTGTTTATTTTATAAAATTCTAATTGATATGAAAATCAAATATCTTCTTATAAGAAATTAATATATGTTTAAAATTACTTTTATATTCATTAATTAAAAATTAATTCCAACCAATGAATTGTTAGTTTAAATAGAAGAACATCAGTTCTCATTAAATAATTGATTTCAATTATGAGTTAATATTATTATATTTAATAAGAGTTCACTGTTTTACAAGGTAGACTATTTTATATCATAAAATAAAAATCCTTGGATGGAAAAAAACTTTCAATATTAAGGATTCTCTTCCACCCAAAAGTTATTATTTTACCGTTCAAACTATAAAATTCTTTCTCAGTTTAATAATTACTAAAAGAATAATGTAAATGAACCAAACGCAGTGCAGATTTGAAGCCTAGTATTTAAAAAATAATTAAAAAAAAATCAAAAGTTAAAATATTGAGAAGTTGTTGTTAAACATAAACTTAGGAATCACATGGGTTTTATCACATCTTGTGGAGATTACATTTTCTCTAATGAGTTTGTCATCCATATATCCATCCATCCATTTATTTATTTGTTACAAGTTATCATACTTGAAAAAGGTAATTCTTTCTGCAGTAGGACTGCATCAGTAATATCCCTTGCACCAGAATATAATATGTTTTCTTAATTTGCTTGAGGTATTAAATTTATGCACTTATGCTTTGCACCACTGACTGCATTGCCGATACTTATTTCAAGGAAATCATGTTGAATTTTGAATTGTACAGGGGATGTTTTTCTTATGGATTACAGCGATGATTCCAGATTCAGAATGGGTCCATTGCAATCCTCTAAATCAAAGCTGCAGACCCCCAACAGCTGCAGAATTGAGTCTTCGAGTCATTGAATTTATTCTTCTATACGCTTCCCTTCCTTTGATTTCAATTGGAGTTGGTGTCAGGTGCTCCGTCGCGTTCGGGGCAGACCAAATCCAATCAACAAGAAATTCAGAACCTCGGAGGATGAGGATCTTGGAGAAATTTTTTATGTTCTACTTTGCAGCATACTTCCTTACTATAATAATTGCTTTCACAGCGACAGCCCAAATGTTAGATAGATATGGATGGAAAGTGGGCTTAGGAGTCCCAACCATTTTTATTTTCGTCTTTGTTACTATATTTTTCGTTTGCTCCCCTCTCTACTTCAAGGAGAAACCGGAAAAGAAAGGCTTGTTTACCCGCATTGCCCAAGTGATTGTGGCTACGTTCAGGAACAGAGACCTCCCATTTCCTGATCCAGACGCAAGCGGATGTTACCTTTCCGAGAACGACTCAAACATCGTCATGCCATCAGACAACCTAAGGTATCTTCGCATGGCCTAACTGATATGGCATTTTTATGCTTTACTTGAATATTTTTACCAACTTATTCTTTTTCTATTCTTCTCTTAGATTCTTTAACAAGGCTTGCTTAATAATAAATCCTGAAGAAGATGTAGCCCCTGATGGCTCAGCTGCCAACCCTTGGAGGCTTTGCACTATAGAGCAAGTGGAGGAACTGAAAGCACTCCTAAGGGTCTTACCAATATGGAGCGCAGGAATCATGATGTGGGTGAATGCAAGCCAACTCACATTCAAGTTGCTACAGGCTAATTCAATGAAGAGGCAACATTCCCATAAATTTGACATGTCACAAGCTGCATTTCCGATAATTGGCGTTAGCACAATGTTGATATGGGGTGTTCTATATGACCGTGTGATTCTCCCCTTGGCCTCGAAGATCAAGGGTGAACCAGTGCGGCTCTGTGTGAAAATAAGAATGGGAATAGGCCTTTCACTTTCATGTGTGGCAATGATAATTTCTGCCATTATTGAGAGCGTTAGACAAAACAAAGCTGCCCAAAATGAGAATATGTCTGCAATGTGGCTTTTGCCACAGTATTGTCTGCATGGATTAGCTCAAGGTTTAACTGCTGCAGGGCAAACAGAGTTCTTCTATTCTGAATTGCCAAAAACCATGACAAGCGTCACTGTTACCTTGCTGGTGCAAGGAATGACGGTGGCTAATTGGCTGTCTGGGGTTCTACTAACAGCAGCGTCTGATCTAGCCACAAAACGGGGGAAAGAAATGACCTCCAATGACATGAGAAAAGCTCCTTTGCGCTATTTCTACTGGGAAGTAGCTGCAATAAGCTTCGTAAATATCTTTTATTACATCATTTGCATTAGGAAGTATGGTCCTCTTAAAAAATCCGAGGAAAATGGAGCTCAGTCGGCTGAATTGTCTCAGTTGGCTGGATCGTCTCAGTTGGCTGAATCGTCTCAGTTGGCTGAATCGTCTCAGTTGGCTGAATTATCTCAGTTGGCTGAAATGTAGACATCAGAGCATATTGTATAAATGAAATGTTATTTGTTACATTTATCTTATCAAGCATATTTTATTGGATATTTTATTGGTTTTTTTGTAAACATTTTTTTTTTAGATTCCATCGCTCTTGATCTTGAGCCTCGCGTCTCTGATTTCATGTTTTTTTTTTCTAGCCTAGTCCCTGAAAGATGAAAATCTCAAAGCTTACTGTTGCTTTTGAGTGATGTCAAACTAACTAAAATCGCCCACTGTTTGTCCAGTGCAATAAGCTGCCGATTTTTCTTGTTTCTGACTTCCACCACCACTGAAGCAAGTCTTTCCCCTGTTCCCTGCAACCTTTGCCTCTATACCCATTTCATCCCGCTATATATCAAATCAACCTTTCTTTTTTTTTTTTTTTTGGTACATCAATGATGGATTATGCAACAAAAAATAACCCTCCCTTCCCAAACTCTTCCCACTCATCTCAAAATTCAAACTTGAGATCTTTAATACAAAGACTCAAATTCTTGACCAATGAAACATTTCCTAATGAACATCAAATCAACTTTATTACCTGACTGTATGTATATTCAAAAATATGTTCCCAAATTTGAAGAGTACTATACTGACTTGAATCTTGGAAGTTGAATGGTATGAAGTGGTGAAATCAAGGATAATATTGATATGGCCAACTGTGGTGATGTGAATGGCAGCGCCTCCTACACGGTCAAATAAGATGGCCATGGCTCCAACCTGCCAATTACCATCTGAATCCAGTAGTCTTCTTAAGTATATCTCATATTATAAACAATACCAAATACTTAATGGATTTGACCAAGTATATTCAATTGCAAGATGACTTCACCAATGATCTGTCGATCTGATTAGAACTTCTGTTCTTCTTAAATAAAATCTCAAGTTCAAGTCTTATACCTAGAAAGACAAGTGTTGTCGCTTTTGGATATCGGAGGTTTAGTACAAAAGAAAAAAAATTGTAAGATGACTTCTTATTTTCTGTATAGGACCTAGATAAGGGTAATCTTATTCTGATCCCATTTTAAAGGGAAAAGAATATAAATTATGTTCACCCAGAGCCCAGACTTAGGTTCTATTAAGGGGGCATGGTTCACTGAGGCATTTCATCAAACAATAGGCAGTCATATTAGTATCCAATTAAAACTCAGAAGTAACCCGGATTTAAGTACCCTTCCAGACAAGAATACATTTCTTCATAGACCATGACATAATTTCTTCATAACCCATCACATAATTTCTTCTTACGTACGTATCACATTTCAAGGTGTAGAATCAAACAAAGTATATAACTTAAGAGAAATTTTACATCTTTATTACATAACACAATGCATTCGAGATCAAGTATGATTCAAGGAAATTCACACAACAATAGGTTTAAAAAGAAAAGAAAATCACTCGTATAAAGAAAGAGCTTATTAGTCAGACGTGCAAATCGCAGAAATATCAAACTGAAAAGAGAAACAACTGTGACTTCTGCTCCGGCTGAGGTTTTGCGTTTTAGTGATTACTGCCGGGTTTATATATTCGCTTCGCTTGGCCTTATTTCATGGCTAGTCCCTAAATCTTGACTTAAAATCAAATTAGAGCATAAATTTGTAATTCTAAATAATAATGGGTCCCGCACCTTCAAATTTCACGCTCAAGTCATCCTTTATGTGAAATGTATTTCAAATTAGTCATTTGGCAAGCAGTATGTTGATTCAAAGTGGGCAATAGTAATTTTCCTTACAATGAATATAAGGTGTCTGTATCTTCAAATTTCATGCTCAAGTCATCCTTTATATAAAGAAAATTTACATTTAGTGATTAAATTATTGATCATTAAATCTTTATTTTTTGTCACAAATTATTATTAGTGATAAAATTTAAACCATTAGTAAAACCTTTGTCACTAATGCTCTTAGTGATAAATTAAGCATCTATCACAGAAAATAATTTTATTGTGATAGAAAAAATTGATATTGTTAACAAGTTATTTATAACAATTTTATTCGTCACAAAAAAATATTCGTCACAAATGCAATTATGATGTAAAATTTAGTCATTAATTATTAAAATTGATATTAAATAAAAAAATATTTATATAATTACAACACAAATATTTTAACAAAAATTTTGTCACAAAAAAAATATAAATTTATCACAAAAGTTTAATAAAAAAATATTATTATTTCAATACTAATCAATTTTGATTAAAATTAATCAAGCCTGATTAAAATTAATCAGTCCAAACTAATCTCAAGTTTTATTGAGTTTCACATATTTTACAGTGCAAAAATTTATTTTTTAAAATATTTCTTATCGATGTGGGATATATTTATAGTACAAAACTTTTTTTTTTATGTGTTTTTTATCGATGTAAGATGCATTGATTAGAGAAAATTGATAGTTTTTAGTGACGAAATATATTTTTAGTAATAAATTATTTGGTTAACATTGAACATATAAGGTATATATGACCAATATTAGAATTTTGTCATAATTGTAATGTATTATAATGATGATTTTTATCGACAAAAACTTATTTTATCTCTATGAATATTTTTCGGTGAGGAAATATATTTTTTATGATGAATTTTTTTGTTCATCATTAAATATGTATACATCTGTGACTAATTTTTTTAGATCTGTCATAATTGTAATAAATTATAGTGATAATTTCAAAATTCATCACAAATTTCTGTCACTAAAAAACATTTTTCTTGTAGATAATTGTCATAATTTTTTATGATGAATGTGTCATAATTGTCATAATTGTGGCAGAAATGTGTGATAAATTTTGAAATCATCACTATAACTTATCATAATTATGATAAATTTAAAAAATTAGTCACAGATGCATACATATTTAATGATGAACAAAAAAATTCATCATAAAAAATATATTTCGTCATCGAAAAACGTTCATTGAGATAAAATAAGTTTTTATCGATAAAAATCATCACTATAATGCATTACAATTATGACAAATTTCTAATATTGATCACATATACCTTACACATTCAATGATGACCAAATAATTTATTACTAAAAAATATATTTCGTCACTAAAAACTATTAATTTTCTCTAATCAATGCATCTCACATCGATAAAAAACACATAAGAAAATAAGGTTTTGCATTGTAAATATATCCCACATCGATAAAAAATATTTAAGAAAATAAATTTTTACACTATAAAACATGTGAAACTCAATAAAACTTGAGATTAGTTTAGGCTTGATTAATTTTAATCGGGCTTAATTTTACTTAAAATTGATTAGTATTGAAATAATAATATTTTTATTAAACTTTTGTGATAAAGTTATATATTATTTTTTTGTGACAAAATTTTTGTTAAAATATTTGTGTTGTAATTATATAAATATATTTTTTATTTAATATCAATTTTAATAATTAATGACTAAATTTTGCATCATAATTACATTTATGACGAATATTTTTTTGTGACGAATAGAATTGTTATAAATAACTTGTTAACAATGTCAATTTTTTCTATTACTATCAAATTATTTTATGTGACAGATACTTAATTTGTCACTAAAAGCATTAGTGACAAGGGGTTGACTAACTGTTTAAATTTTATTACTATTAATAATTTATGACGAAAAATAAAGATTTAATTATCAATAATTTAGTCACTAAATGTGGATTTTCTTGTAGTGGGTGTTACATGAATCTTAATGGAGATTGTGATGAAGATAGACCTCCTCCGTATATATCTGACCTTATAAAAATAAATATTGAAAGTTTTTTAAAGTTAGGTTTAAGTTATTTATTATTAAAATCAGTTTTATTTTACCCAAGATTAGAAACTTGCTCAAAAA
Organism: Rubroshorea leprosula; assembly: GCA_020521535.1. Classification (NCBI taxonomy): domain Eukaryota; kingdom Viridiplantae; phylum Streptophyta; class Magnoliopsida; order Malvales; family Dipterocarpaceae; genus Rubroshorea; species Rubroshorea leprosula. The sequence continues at coordinate 352,098 of BPVZ01000074.1, read as the reverse complement.
ATAGAAACTTTGAAAGAAAATAATAGAAAAACAGAAGCTGTGTACCAATGACTTATGTGGCACATTTTACAAACAGTCTCTTCTGACAAGTGAAACTAAGACTTCATTAGTTTAAGTTGTATGTATATAAGTGGAGGGAGTATATGTAATAAAATAAAATAAAATAAAACTTGTCTCCCATTATCTCAGTGACTTGGAACTTTTTTATTTTTTTGATCAAATTTACAAGGGATTAGATTTGATCCGTTGCCTTGAAAAAAAAAAAAAATTACACTTATACGTGGCCTGATGTCACTGGACCTAAAGGTCCAAGTGCAGTGAGTTGGACTATTTAATAGAGTGATGTAGACATTTTCCAATGTATAATCACATTAGATATAGCAGTGTCATACTAATCTAATTATCTAGAAAAAAAATTAAAGGAGAATATATATATATATATAAAGGAATGATTTATTTATATATACATTTTATACATTATATTAATATAAAATTTTAATTATTTATTTTTTTATTTTTAGTAGTTAAAATTTATTTATATTTATTAAAGATAATTATATTTTTTAACTAAAAAAATGATAAATTTCAACTATTAAAAATAAAAAATTAATTAATTAAAATTTTATACAAGTATAATATGTAAAAATTATATATAAATGAATCATTCCTCTATATATATATATGTATGTATTGATGCTTAACATTTCTCACATTCCGTAATCTTGTAATGTGTTCGATTAGTTGATGCCCAACCTCAAGATTGCAAAGCCTTGGCCCATCCATGAGGCCGACGTTTGATTGGCAGAGTATGTTTCGTTAAAAACTTGTTAGTTGTTACAAATATAACGATAAAGTATGGACATATTATAAGAAAATATCCCTTGATATATATTTTAATTTACAGTCATGATCTTGATTAAGGATCGTTGCTTGGGAACAAAATTAAAATTGAACAATCAAAATTATTTGAATGGAGCATCTACTGATATAAATGAGTAGATTCTTGTCACTAAAAGTTAGACATGGTTGTACTTCAGTGCCAGATGCAATGTTGCTTGCATATTCAGATGGAGATACAATTATCAGGTAATATCACTGACTTCGCCACCTTTTCCACCAAGAGGAAGGAGTGATACCTTGTGGAGGAGGTGGTGTGAGGATGTCTAGCATGGTTTCCTTCTCTTTTGGGGTTAATGGAACACCTCTA
>BPVZ01000074.1:333334-345364 GCA_020521535.1 Rubroshorea leprosula | reverse complement strand
AAATTTATAAATTAAATTTATTTTTAATATACAATTCAACTTATAAAACACTTTTTATTATATTATTATTATTAAGAAATAAAAAATATCATCGGTAAAATGCTAAGCATTGAATTAAAAGAAACTATATTATGGTAATTGACTAATAAGTAGCAGTTCTAGCAGTCCAGATTGTTTTACGTTCTTTTGAGGTCATACATCAAAATCCAACTGAATGCTTTTGGTTTGAGGAAGGGAATGAGGGAAAAAAAAAGGATTTTTAATGATTTAAATGGAATAAGTCTCATCTCTTTCACTTAATTATCTTTTAATTAACAGAAACATATTTTTCAACCTAAACTGTGAAATCATGTTTACTTATAGAAATTCTGTCATTCCTTCTTCCACATTTCCCTCGATTCAAACTCATTTCCCTAATTCCCAACATGAAAGAGTCTCCTCACCTGCAAAATTCTGGTTTATCTCATCATTTCTTTTATAGTATGACATACTATTAAAAACATATAAAATCTCCATGAAATAGGATGTCCAATATCTGCGCATGAAAAAACCAGACTGATGCCTGCCGTGGGGAACACAAGTTTGATTAAGATAATGATACCATTGAGGCCATATGGAATGATGGATCTCACAAATGCAAAAATGACAAGAAAAACTGACGATGGGTACAACCATTTATGATTTAAGAAATGAATTAATCTTTTATTTCGAAAACAAATCACCAATCTAGCATCACATTCAATCTGCATAAACATCCGATTTGTCATGTAATGTTTTGTTCTATACAACATATGATTGGAAAAAGGTACAGACTCCTGTATAAAAATACATGATAACCAGTGTAGGAGCAAAATTTTTGTTGGACAGGTTGTGTTTACTACAAACTGTAGGATGTCATGTCTTTTAAATACCACAAAAGGATTGCTTATGAGGTGCTGTTACCCATTGAAGAACCCAATATTTGAATCTGTCAACAAAAACAACCATCTATTAGCAATGGGCAATAAAACAAGAATTTATGAGGGGGAACAGCAATGTCGGAGTTGGGGGAAACAAAATACCTTATTCACAAGCAAGTTCACTTGCTCTCTGTACATTTCCTTCAAGTCTACAATATCGTTGCGAAGTTCCTCCAGCTGAATAGATTCAATGACTTATTAGGACATAACAGACAATAGGAGTTAAAGTGAAAAGAGAAAGGGATGGTTTCTGCTTTCCAGCACTTCAGTAGATGATGGGTTCTCTCTCGAGACCAAGTGATAAGCATGCACATTTCCTTAATCAGCATGCTTTATTTATCCCTGGATTAAAATTTTCTTTGCCAGAAACGTGAGGAAAGACAAAATAGAAAAAGGCGTACCTCCTCATCGCGTTCACCCATTAGCTCCAGAGCAGCAGCGTGCCTCCTTCTCAGTGCTTCTAGCTCTGCCCGTATGCCAGGCAATGTAGCAGCTTCAGTCTTCAACTTCTCACACTGTAGCCAATGAACCAAAGTTTTCAAGTTGCTTATTTAGAGACAGAAAATGAGAAAAACATTAACAAGAAGCAGTGGGAAGTCTCACTTGTGCTGTCATTTGGACTAATTCCTCAGCAAGGGAATCACGTATAGATTCCATTGATGCCTGAAGGAAACCAAAAACAGAAATAGATGTTAAGATTTATAAATGGGAAAGCACTTAAACCCACAAATGTATATGGTAATGAAGTTTCGAAACTCAGGTCACGACTGCTGAGTATATCACACTCTTCTGAAACATTTAGGGGACAGTATTTTAAATACAAGAGCCCAAATCATATCAGTACCAGTCGGGACATGTATGACGCAAGTTCACCCTCTTTTTGACGAAGAGCAGCTTCAAAAGCACTAGGTGTCATGTTCTTCATGAAGAATGGGCTCATAGTTACTTCTCCAATATGTCTCCTTTCAGAGACACTATCAGATGAATCCAAAGATGCTTGCAGAAAATAGCTTTCCTCCATGCTTCCTAAGCTGCTAGCATTTGAGAGCTTCCGGGACAAGCTTCCTGCATCAAATTTGCAAAGTAAGTAAAGATTGCGAAGATAAACACAAGTATCATTACGAAAAAAAGCCAAATATTATACCATTTTCTAAAGTAGAGTTATGCCTTGTTAGTGGAGGTTGATCAGATACAGTGGTAGAATGCACACGAGATGACCTTTCCAAATCCAACCGAGCTGTCTTCTCCCGTTCTAATTCCTGTCATTAATAAGAAAATTTAATTCAACAATTGCAATTTGCAAATATGAGATTAAATATAAATACTAATTATTAACAGAGGGAATAGGGTTTCAATTTTAAGCCTGCATGCAAAGCTCTCAAACAACATCCATGTAACTTCAACACACAAACTTGTTCATCTTGGAATATTAAAGCAATACAATTCTAGTCATACGGTTTACTATTTAATGGAGGAGAGCATCCAAATATTGTTGGGACTTAAAAACCACTATGGTACATTCATTACAAAGAATAATCCCGCACAACAGAAATAAAGTAAACAAAAAGGAGACTTCCCACTTGATCAAATACATGAACTGCAATCAACACTGACTTAAGTATGAATTTAAGGGACAACCTGTTCTAGAAGTTCCCTGCGCATCAGAGCATCTTGCAACTCTTGCTTGTGTTTCTGTCTTAGCTCCCTAATTTCTTCTTCAAGCTGGTTCACATGACCTTCTAGAGTATCTGCTTCCTCCTTTGCTGAAAGGTATTCTTGCCTATTTTCAGCTGCTCTTTGTCTTTCTTTCTCAAGCGACCTGCCTATCTGTGTTTGCTCTGCCCTAAGACACGAAATCTGAATCAAATCATAAGTGTCAGCAAGCAAGCAAAAAAAAAATTTTTTTTTTAAAAAATAGAATCACTAGTAGAAAGCAGGACCTGAGCTTCAAGAACATTAATTCGAGATAATGTTTGAGATAAGCGTTCATTTACAGATCTTTCCCTTTCCTCAGCAGCTGCAGCTTTGGCCTCAGCTTCCTGTAGATTCAATGGAGTAAATCTTAGAGGAAAGAAAAAAGAAAAAACTAAAAGAATTTGATAGATATATATATTCTGCTTATGATATAACAACCAGCAGTAACATTTGTAGGCACCTGGAGCCGAGAATTTAAGGATCTCTCTACGGCAGCCCAAGCTTCAGCTCTTCTAGCAGTTGTTTCCTATCACAAAACAGTATAGAGTTGTTCAAAAACACCACATATCTCAGAAACTAAATAGACAGCCACAACTCAAAACATCCTTCTAAAAGGGCAAGAGAAAGACATAATCAACCTGAATGGCCTCAATCTGCCTTAACAAAGGCCTTGTAGATTCAGGAACTTGTGTAATCAATTCCTCACAACGACGTTCACTTGCCTACACAACAAGATGAGGGCTAAATTGTTGAATACAAGTTATTGAAATGAAAAAGGGAAAAAAGCCAAGATAAGTTAGTTCAAAAACTATCAGCAAATATTCAACTCACTTGATAACGTTTTTGTAGGTCTTCAATGTCCTTGCGATGCATGTCTTCTCTAAAAACTGCCTACATATCAGAAATCACTAATAAAATAAATCAAATCATAAAAAAGTTAGGAGTAAATCTACACAATAACAAAAAAAAAAAAAAACCTGCTGCTCCTTTCTGATTAGTGTTTGCCTTAATTCTTCAAGTGTCTGAACTAGCATAGCTTCACGTTCCTCTGCCTCCCTTAAACGACTCTCTAATTCAGTTCTTGCTTCATTGTTGGCATTTGCCTCTGCTAAAGCTTCAGCCTCCTTGGCTGCATTCAAAGCATTTGTATAGAACTCTTTCTGAGCTGTGAGTTCCACTTGGTGTTTTTCTATTGTTTCTTGCAGCAGCTTCTCTGTAGCTGTCTTGTCCTTCTTGATACTCTCTGCTTTGTTCTCTTCAACCTGGAAATAAAAAAATAAAAATAAAAAATAAAAAAAATAATAATAACCACGCGAAAGTAACCATATGTTGGTTTTGGTTCACATAAATGCCCTACAAGAAAAGGGTAATCTTAGACAGAAGCTCATTTGCAAATAATTGAATTCTTTTATGCTTCAATGGACATATATTGAGGAATACTTAGACAATATGCAAATTCATTACAAAGAAGACATCACTTGAGTCAACTCAAGGTATTTCACTCTTCCCGAGTTTCATGAAAATAATTCAACCTTTTAATTACTTTATATCATTATGACACAAGGGAAGCAAAAGTTAAAGAACATCAGATATAGGGAGGTGGAGTTTCACCACTAAAGTAATAAACCAAAGACTGTGAGAGAGAATATACTAGTAATATTGCAGAAAAATCCAAGTTTGCAAGGATGATAATTCAAGAGGTGTCCATGATTTATACATTTGAGTTAATCTCACTTTCAATTCAATTATGATTAAGGGAGAAAGAATAACTAACCAACTACATTGCAATTACCTGAAGCTTCGTAGTCAGACCTTTCTTCTCTTCCTCAAGTTCTCTAATCTAATGTCACAAATGTACAGGGAAAAAGAGATTATTTAGCAAAATGATCACTGCTGAAAAGTCAAATTGATCACTGAACACATCTGTATACCTGAGCTCTTAATTTCCTAATTTGAGATTCTTGGGCGGCCTGCTTTTTTGAAAGCTCTTCACCTGGGAGGAAAGACATATATCTTGAAACAAGAGCACAACAAACAAACAAGGCTACATGCAGACTTTACTTGCATGCGACATACACTACAAAGATTCATCAGAACTGAAAAGTACTTCAGATGACAAAAAGAAGAAGAAGAAGATGGGAAACAGCACCCTGAACATATATCACAAGCCAGTTAATATACAGCAGAATACCAGTGCAGAAACTAGTCAAGCTTGTGTTCATATATTCCCACAACTTAACATGAAAAAGGTGTTGGAAGCAAGCAAATCATTAAGAATACAACCAATTTTTAAACTACTAAACTAGCAAAATTGACTGTCCAAGGGTCGTCTATTCAGCAAAATCTCAACCCCAAGATTCCTCTCTTTACATCAAAATCTCTTAATGCAATAAATCTAGGAGTCTCCTTTAGGAAGTAGAAATTAGCTAAATTCTATGGGAAAGGGGGAGTGGGGATGGTTCTGGTGCAACTTGTAGCGTGGAATGGTTTCCTCCAACAAGAAGTGCCACACATGACTATTGCAACGTGTGTAAAGCAAGCAAGTTCAGAAATAACTTATGATTCATATCCAAAAGGCAGACATAGAGCTAACTATTGACAGCAAAAGCAGCATCCAGAAAAAAGAAAAGGTTGTTGCTTAAAACTAGAGGTTTAGCTCCTCAGCTGCGATTCACCTATTCCACCTGTGGAGCTTTGGTTGCGGAAGCCATTTTTCTTATCTACTTCACTCTACTAAAACTTTCCCCAGAAAATTTATAGGGATAAGCTACTAAAGAAACCATATTTGCAGATATATATAATTAAATAAGCTGCAAAATCAATGTTTCTTCAACCCCCTCTAAACCAAAACCATTATTATCTTCTCCAAGTAAGTCTTAGATTGTCCTAGGATCATACCTATCAACTTATAACATAGCTGTCAGGTAGTGAAATGGCTCACCATCAATTACCAAGACACCATGACGACATAATAACAGCAGCTTACAACTAGAAGAATCAAATATGTTCATTGAAATGAAATTACATGAAAAAAATTTAAACTAGAACAAACTTCAGTATGAGGTACTATACATATTCACAAAATAAACCTCCCAAAAAAGTAAAGTGAATCCACTGATTTTTACTGGACAAAAGAATAACATGAGTCGAAGAAGCAAATGACAGATTAGGAAAAGAAAAAAAAAATGCTGCTTCTTGAAAGAATTGCATCAAATATAAAATGGAATTTTCACAGCTTTACCTTCAGCCATAATTTGGGTGATTATCTCATCTTTTTCCTTCAAAAGAGCTGCTGCATCACTTTTTTTGTTCTGCTCTCTACGAAGCGTATCCCTTTCCTTAGTAAGAGCATAAACCTGTAATAAGACACAAAGGTGCAATTAAATGTTATTATTAAAAGGAACTTAAGCCAGAAAACATACAACCTAGTCAACACAAAAAGAATTACATGAAAAAATTCATGTTCCTATAAGAAACCAATTTTAGATGTATTTTCACTGGTTTATTCGTCAATACTAAATAACATGCTTCTTTAGTCCATCTCAAACACTAAGACAAGCAAAAGAGCAGTAAGACTGACAAGTCAGTTTGCTCAACAGAGAAATAAAAAAAGTAACTTCTGTAAATATCAATGAGGTTGATGACAAGCAAAGAAGATACACCATAACAAGAGAAAGCATCAAAACCTCAAAAGCAATAGCACAGCAATATGTACTAATTGTGATCGTACATTCTCTTTGAAATGTGGTTACAAGCATCAAACATCAGAGCACTTATCTACTCTTTTTTTTTTTTTATGTGACAACCTGTCAATTTATTATTGTACCAGGCTTTGGCTGCTTTACTGGCATGGTTCGAAATGTTGGAAAAGAGTTTTGAAATGATTCAAGATTTTAGGCAATAAGCCTCTTAGATTTCACAGGGTCAATAATTGAAGCACAATGTAAACAAGAAATTGATGAAAAAGGAAAAAAAGGAGCAAATTAGAAAGGAAGAAAGCTTTGGTGACAAACCTTCCTTTCAAGGGTTGCAACCCTCTGATGGTACTCTTCTCGCAAAGACTCAATTTCTGCATCCCTGGATTGTCTCTGTTCAATAACTTTGTGCAGTTAAATCACAAGTATATTATTTTTTCCATGGAAAGAAAAAGACATAGGATAACTTTATGAACATGGAGTTATTATACCTAACGTGTTCACCTGATGGATGTTTCTCATTAAAATAATAATAATAATAATAATAATAGTAAATGAATAAATAAATAAAAATGATTGACGTTTACAGTAGACCAATATAATGGAACAAAATCTGATGACATATATCATTAGCTTGATTGACCAGAAGAAAAAAAAAAGGAGAAGAAGAGGGACAACTGGACATTGAACAAATGGTCAATGATAAGTTGATAACAAGCATATGATGATTTCACACCAATAAAAATATGGAATCCAGCATTCAGGATATGATTTCACTTGAGGTTCTTCCCCTTTCATGATTCCATTTTCCGTAGAAGGCCCCTTCTGCAGTAAGTTTTTTCACCTAATATGCTCTCATGCATCTTTTCTGACCAGTATCTAAATTTTAGGTACAAATACTCAGACTAAATACACACAAAATGCCAATCAAACAAAACACAGGCAAACCAGAAGAGGTGAAGCTGTATGACTGACTTAGATGAAAGGACTGAGGGAAGGAAGGGAGGGTTAAAGCCTTTATATCATGCAACTTGTAAGACTCAATATACTGAATGATAAAGGATAAACAAGTGAAATGGCATGAAATACCTACCCACACCCACAGTAAAATATATAGAAAAAGGATCAATGCCCTAAACATACCTTCAAATCCTCAACCACAGCTTTTAGTTGCTCATTTTCATTCATCAACTTTGCAATCTCATCAGCTTTGGCCTGATAAAGAAAACATTAAAGTTTAGAATTTGAAGAACTCTAAAAATTCAATAGAGATACAAGGATAATTAAACACAGAATATGTTAACAAAATGCATTGGAGTGAAAAGAAAAGAAAGAAGGAAACAAAAACATAGGAAGGTGGAGATGGAGTTCACCAAAAAGAACTAATGGTTCCTTTTTTAACTTTTTGAAGTACATGCATAATGCAATGGATTAAATGGAGATGTAAAAACTGTCACAATTGTGTGCAATAGATAAAGAAATTCACAAACAATGATAACAGTGATCATGCCAGATAAATGTCTGGGTCTGGGTCATCACAGTCACAGATGTACTGTACATGTCTCCTACCTAAAACAATGGAAAATGTCAAATACCTGAGATTGCCTAGCAGCACCTTGCAAAGCGGATTCCATCATTTTCATCTCCATCTTCACTTTCTCCAATTCAAGCACAGAATCGGCTGAGCTAGGCTCATTGGTTTCAAATTTCAAGCCTTGCTCTTCTTTAGAATCAGTCTTGTCATTCCTCACTTGCTCATCCACTTCAACTCCTTTAACCTTTGCATCATTTTCAATAGAAATTGATTCAGAAACCACTTCCAGGACATCATCTGAAGGATGTGCAACAGGCAAAGAAAGTTCAGGAGAACTGTCAGCCTCCTCAACAATAGCAGAATACAAACCAGAAAACTCAGTCTGGTCTCTAGCCTGGCTCTCATCTGATGCTTCAGATTGAACCAGTGAACCTTTCTCTATGAGGTCTTCTGCTTGTGTCTTTTGTTCATCCATACCTTCATGTATATCAACAACATGACGTGACTCTGCTGGCACAACAGTTACACCCTTAACATCCATATCTGCATCCACTGACTCTGAATTTTTAGAAAGTCCCAAACCAGAACTTTCTTTCTGTTGTGCATTGTCATGAGAATCTGATGCATCAATGTTCTCAACAACTGATTCAGCAGGCTCAACAGACACAGTTTCTAATTCAGCCTCAGCTTTGTAAGGGTGTGAAACTACAGTATCTGATTCCTCTGCAGCCTCAGGATGCTCATCTTTATCAGTCTTGAGTACTTGTTTTTCTTCAACATTGGCTTGCCCAGAGAGCGAATGTATTACCTCATCAGTTTCAACCTCTTGTTTTTCCTCACCTTTAAGTGAATTCTTTGAAGATTCAGGTTTCCCTGATGAATCAACATTACTACTTTCCTCACTTTTTTGACCCATAAAAGCCATAACAGGATCAAATAGAGTCTTCCTGTCTGAAGGCCACAATCCCGAAGCTAGAGACAATAGATAGAATCTCATAAGTATAATTAGCTGAGAACCCGCATTATAAACTTATGCATAACAACCAGCAATAGCTTGTCCCTTTTATTTTCAAACCCAAGTGTCATGACATATGGATACAAAAGTTCAAAGGAGTTTGTTGAGTAAAGTGAACAGTTGTGTAAAATAGGTAAAAGTTAGTGCAAATACTAACAAAGCAAACAGTAAAGATTGTACCTTCATTGCTGCTGGAATCAGACTTCTCCTCAAACCCAAGAGCGCTATCAAAATTCTTCTCAATATTCTTCACGCTCTCACTGAGCTTGTTCACCGCCCCAGCTAGATCAGGGAAGCCCCCCAAAGAAACCCTACTACCAAACCAAGCCATATCCTTACCATAAAAACCTTGCACAACTTGTTCCCTTAACTCAAATCCCCCAATTCAAGCACATCAAAATCCCTGCATTTACAATCCAAAATTAAAACCCTGCAAAAAATAATGTTACAGATTAAAATCAATAGGGAAGCCAAAACCAACAATTAAGAAGGGCAAGATCTTGACCTTAACGGATTAATAAGATTAAGAAAGATTAAGCATTTAAAATCCTGTTTGGTTGGTAAGAAAAAGGAAACCATACGGAAACTAGAATCATAATTCTTGTTGTCAATTTCTTCATTACAGTAAAGAAAATGAAAGGGACACATGAACTAAGGGACAGTTACATCACTCCAAAGGGATTTTTAAAATCAAGCTGATTGAAGAATAAATTGCCAAATTAGATTTCCATTTTCCTTCGTTTTCCCGAGAATCAGAAAAAAACAACGAAGCAGAACGGAGAAGCGAATCGAACCTGATGCAAATGCGTATGTGTATGGAATTCAAGATTCAAATCAAGGCTGATTTTGTTTATCTGAGGATGATTCGAAGTTAGGTTTATACAGTTAGGTGATGGCGATCAACTTCGCTCTGTAAACTCTACTTTTTCATCAGAGGATTTTGTTTACCTATGAAACGTTGTCGTTCCCACTGCTTCCAAAATTATTAACAGCTCAATTTAGCATGATTACTCGAAAAGGTGGCTTTTATATGTATTTTCGGATGGACTGAGCTCTAAAATAATATTATTAAATAAAATATAATTTTTAATATTAAATGTTTATTATTTAATGATAAATATTGTATAATTTAAATTGTTATGTGATTTATATTATATAATTTAAATTATTATATAAAAAATAAAAGTTTAAGACTTAATTCTCATCTAATAATAGTTTGAATTGCAAATCAAGATTTTTTTTTTTATGGCCTTTCTTTTGAGGATTGTTAGCTTTGCTGAGTTTCCTTTTTTTTTTTTTTTTAGTTCGGTTTTGCCAAGTTTTCAACTGCTTAAATATTCTTATTAAATGTTGTATTTTGTGATGTTCTTTATTTGGATTTAAGATACAATCATGAATAAGGCTGTTAGTTATATGAGCCAAGGTGGCACATGCTGAGTAGGTTAGTGGGAGGGTAGTAGTTGTGGTTTATATATAAGGGATAATGCACCAAACCAAAACGGTTAATCTTCATTTTAGGATAGGACGCGATACTATTCTTACTGCCATAAAAGGTTGTTGTTACTCACTAGAGTACTAGACAACTAATTCCCTGTGTTGGGGCATCGAAGCTCTGTAGTCTATGGTTCAAATGATAAAATAGAGAGTCAAGAAAGTCCATAACTATGTTGCTCTTGCAATTAAAACATATTTGGTTGGCCACTTTCTTGGAAAAAGAATCGGAAACTGCCCAACCAAAAATTCAATCAACTTGGTTTAGGATATTAACTTTTTTTAGTATATAGTTCAAAACACAATATAATTAGTTAAAAGGGAAAAGATAATGAATTATATTTACGATAAAATTGATTACTTTGAAAAATAATTGTTATATCAATATAGTTGATTATTTCTTTTTTATAATTAATTATATCCATTTTCTTAAAAAAAAAAACTTTGAAAAAAAAAGAAAAAAAAATGATTATAGTGCATTACATTCTTTTTATAACTAATTATATCGTGCCTCAATTTATATGGTAGGAGAGTTTAAGTCGTAACTTAAATTAATTAAATTTTTTATTAGTTTTTTCAAAAAAAATTTTAAAAAAAGTGACTAACCAAACATGCTCTAAATTATATGACACTGCTAAATGTGACACTTACTAATCTCTATTTAAAAATTCCTTACATCTACCTGTTAACAAAACAAGAGGGTCAATGGGCTTCCCACGGGAATTAGACCTTATTCACTACTCAAACCCATCTACGATGCCTCACCACTCCAAATGATTTCAGCAAGCATCACCAGAAACAGAAAGTCCTGGATAGTCATAGCCTTGGGCAAATCCATCTACAATTGATCGTCACCCACAGGTCCCACCCCAATGGGGGTGGACCCCAACCAATTTGACGTGTTTAGTAAAAGTTAATTAATTTGGGATCAAATGATCAATTTGTAAATCTTGGCGACTTAATTGAACTAAGCGAAACAATAAAAACCAAATAGAAGAAAACGCAGAAATCGGAGGCTCTTGTCCTTCCTTGTAAAAAATTTTTCTTTTCTGTGTTTTCTCCTCTTTTTTTTTTCTTTTTTTTTTTTTTCTGGAGTCTGAACTCTGAAGACTCCGAACTTATTCGAACGTATAGCCGCCTTGATCTCAGCTTCCTATCGCCACTGTTTTGCAGGTTAAACAATTTTACTCTGGTTCTATTTGAATTTGGAAAGGAAAATCAATTCTTTTCTTCTCTTCTTTAATTTCATGGAATTTGGGTGATAATGATATATGACACGCACAACTCAAACAGGCACCATGACGTGGAGGTTTATTGAGCATGAATACATAAGTTCCAAATTCCTTTCTTGTTATCCATCTGTACTACATTTGCAATGCTTTCTTAGCAACACTCTCTTGCTTCCTTCCATTACACTGAGAACACATCTAACTCTTACTCGAAAGTTTCTCAGAGCAATTTGTACATATATAAATATTTATGTCAAGCTGGTACTGTGAGGAAAATATGGATAATGTAGTTCTTATGCCGATAAATACCGCACAGTATGCAAAAATCGATTTGGCAGTATTTCTGTAGTTGCCATGAACATGGATTTTGGACCATAATGCGTGAAGATATGTGAGTTAGTTTTGAACTGGT
>BPVZ01000074.1:299316-317181 GCA_020521535.1 Rubroshorea leprosula | reverse complement strand
GCAAAAAAATCTTCATTTTTCAGTAGCTATCCAACAACAAAGCCATGTGTTGTACATATCTGAAAGGCCAAAGCCCCTATTTGCACCTTCTATTTATTTTTTTTCCGCAGTCAACACCTTGCAGAATTTTTCCTCCCTATTCACATCCTCCACTTTTCAAAACCCGTGAAAAACTTAATATTTTAACGAGCCGTCATGGTACCGTTAATAACCGTTAAAAATTGTAATATGTGGACTTTTTTTTTTGATGATATGGCATAATTAAACCATAATTAATTTTAATTTTTTCATTTTCTTCTTTCCTGCATCATCTTTACCATCTTCCTCTTCATCCTCCTGGGTTCCTCATGGAATCAGGAACCCAGAACTTTATATCACATTTATTAATCCAATGTTGGACTTTTTTTTATATGTGTTATAATTAAATCATCATTAATTTTAATTTCTTCATTTTCTTCTTTCCCGGCATCATCTTCACCATCCTCACCCTCATCCCCCTAGGTTTCTCGTGAAACCTAGGTTCTGAGTTCTTTGTGGAACCTAATTTCACATAAATGCCTACCAAGTTAAGATTTTCATTCACACAATTATAAGTAAATGAATACTGCACAAAAACATAATAAGCATCTTCTACTCCTTTCCCACAAAAAACGAAAAAAAACTCAAATTGACAACCTATTCAGAAACAATCTCCAAGCAAAAAAAACTCACATTTCCAACAAAAAAATTATTCCAAATTGCTTTGCATAAAATCGAAAGCTAAGATAAATACATTTAAAATAAAATAAAATAAAAAATGTTGGAACTGGGTTCCTCGTGCAGGAGCCCAAAATTGGGTTCCGCGCAGGAACCCGAACTGGGTTCCCTGCGAGGAACCCATTGAGAAGAGGATGTTGAAGATGGAGGATGGTGAAGATGATGCCGAGGATGAGGGGGGAAAAAAAAAAAAGAAAAAATGCCATTTATGTAACTATTTGATAATATTATAATTTTTTATTATTTTTCCTGTATACGTGGTGTCCACATCCGTAAAAAATAAACTACGTCATAAAAAAAAAATCCACGTTGGATTATTAACGTTACATAGTGCCACGTCAATTTTTGGATGCCACGTAATATATTTTTTAACGGTACCGTGACAGCCCGTTAAAATATTGGGTTTTTCATAGGTTTTGAAAAGTGAAGGGTGTGAATAGGGAAGAAAAATTCTGGAAGGTATTGACCGCAGAAAAAAAATAAATAGAGGGTGCAAACAGGGGCTTTGGCCTATTTGAAATGTTTCAAAACCTAATTACGAAAGGAAAATAATGTGAGAAAGTAAACCAGACTCGGGATGAACCTCATCTGGTTCTGATAATTTACAATGGTAAGGTCTGGCTTTCTTTCACTTAGAATTAAATTGATCTATCATTTTCTCCCTCACTCATTGCTTTCATTTTCTCTGTTGCTTTCACTTAATCTTCTCTCCCTGCTGTCTGTCATCAGTGGCGTGATGTCGGACTTCTTGATCCACCCAAGTTGTCAAGGTAGGAAGGTCTCTTGAACACTATATTGAGTTTGTGTGAATGCTTCCCTTCAGCCTCTTTTGTTAACTCCTCTGATGATTCCTTCTTTGTCTCATTCTCACCTTGGTCCATACTCCAAGTAAGTAAATCCGAGAGTGTCATTGAATTTGACCTATCCATTCCCCTATCTCCGTTATCTTTTGAAGTCGGAAGCACTGTAATTGGTGTGCCCTCCTTAAGAGGATTTCCTTTACTTGATACTTGTGATGGGTTTTGTGCAACAAAATCAGCATAGAGAACATCTTCGATCCGTGACAGTACCGTATAGGCCAAGCTTTCTAGTACTCTTGAATAGCTTTCTAGGGCAGCATGCCCTACATCCTGTGAAGTCAATTGCAAATCCATGGTTACTTTCTAGGTTCATTTTCCTTCAAACTTAATAAAGAGCACAGGACAAAAAGGCAGAGCATTCAGCTCATCACCCTGCACTGTATTCTATTGAGTAACAGACGTATAGTTAAGAATTTACCCGGTTGAATTGGATTTTGCTAATGTCTAATGCAGATTGAGGAATTCCGGGGAATCGTTGTTTGAGTATGAGTAAGATTGTCTCTGCTCTCTCCTCAAATAGTTCTCTCTTCTCCAAGCTAATAGCTGAACCCCAAGAGGATTTTCCATCCTTATGGTTCATCTTCCTCTTCCATATCACTATAGATGCCTCAATTCTGTTCTTGAGGTCTAGAATCTTGTGCTCTGATGACAAGTCCATTGTCGATAGAAACTGATCTGGATCAAAGAATTCAACCGTGATACTCCTATAGACCGAGTCTCCAAGGCTAGCTCTTCCATTCTAAAAAAGCATCACCAACAATGCAAGTAAGGAAACTGTAAATTCTTTGATTACCGTATCTATATCATTTTTAACATGTCCATGTTATTTCTTTACCTTGGGGAGGGATTCAATATAGTTTTCTGGGATCTCCATCTCTGATAGAACTTGAGCATTGATCGCCATTGCTGCTTTTAGCACTTGGTTCACACAATCTTTCTGGTACTGCACAAATTTTCTTGCAGAATCAGAGAGACCATTGGGGGGAACTTTAACGGTTGGGAGCCACCATTTATCATCTTTTCTTTTGGCGTTTCCTTTTTCTGAATCTGGAGCATCTCTTGATACATAAGTGAACTCATTTTGATCCTTGAAGTTGTCCAAACTATCCTGGTTGTTACATGGAGGCAAAAACACGGTGAGTCCATTTTCGAGCTTAAGAGAACTTAATACCATGAAAAAGCTAATGACTTTACAATGAGCATTGCATCAAGCTTCCGTAGGGCAGGAATGTTCATAAGAAGATCTATCCTTTGCTTCGTGACCATAATCTGTGGCATCAAATAATAAAAAAGTCAAAGAGCTCAAGCTCATTTTCACCCCTAATTACTATGAGGGAAGGGGGACGAAGAAAGGTACCTCCATATTAGTACCATCTTTGTTTTTCTGTTGAGAAGCAACAAATTCAACAATGTGATCCGTGACAGACAAGAGCAAGTCGATTTCTCTCCTCCACCTCGCTTTCCTCTCCGCAGACATAGGCTCCAAACGCCATTGTTCCCCAAACACAGAGGCTGCAATCCATTTGTACATAAGTTTGAGACAACATATATTCGTTCTAATCATTTCTAAGAAAGAAACATAGATACCAGCTAGATTTGTGATGGCATTCGACAATGCTAAAGCCGATGAAACTCCCTTTCCCCCACCAGACATATCCTCACCCAAAAGCAATTTTCCAAACCTTTCCTTCATCTGCTCCATTTCTGAATCAATAATCATGGGTTCAAGTCAAAATATTGATAGAATTTGTATAATAATTAAGGGGAAAAAAAATCAAAATTCCAAAAACCAACCTTGTAGTAGCTGCTTTTCTTTGGCTTGGTAGGAAGCAATGATTTCATCCTTGTTAACCTTAACAGGCCTGATATTAACGAGGGATCCCGATGGTTTATCGTTGGGAGAATTCAATCTCGCCTCTTCTAATCTACTAGCACTGTCAATGCTAAGGGTCTTTGCACGCCTCCCTGCATTTTCATTTGTCCCCCTGAAATTGAACAACCTAGACATGAAATTTTCTTGCTCCAGTTCAAGAGCCCGAACCATTTTCTTTTCTTTTATTTCTTCTTGAACAAGAAACCTCGGGAACTATTAATTCATCAAGAACCTGAAAGCCCCTGTTGGGAAAATAGACAAGAAGGTAGAAAATGATTGTTCTTGATTTTTTGGAGTGGGGGAAAATGAAAAGGAGGGAGAAGAGCCCAAATCCCAATTCCCAAATAAATTTTGGAGAGATGATTTTTTTTTTTTATGATTGAGGGGAATTTAGTGAGTTTGGTAGTTTTTCCAATTTTTGTTTGTTGAGGAACGTAGGGTGCATGTTTATGAAGCAGAGGAGTGGCTGGAAGAGAGAAATAAACAAAAACAAATTTGGTTTGTTTTGAGTTTTGTTCTTCGCTGTAAGAGGGTGTCAGAAGAGGAAAATTTGGATGGTTAAAATTGTTAGCATTAGCTGAAAATCAGGGAGAAACAGAGTCATCCCAAAACTTCCATTGTCATGTAGAGAAAAAAAAAAAAAAACTCCAAATGATTTTTATTTGACAGTTAGGTGGTCTACTATACATTTAAAAATTTTAAAATAAATTAATTTCTTTATATACATACTATTAATCTTAAAACTTGAAATTGAATCTAAATATAAGAAATATATACATTTAGTAAACTTAAAATTGGATTTTATTATAAGATGACTTATATCCAAATTTTAATATGTAGTTTAAACAATATCAAATTGTACAACATTTATCTAATTGAATGAAACGTGAATTTTATAATATTAAAAATATTTCTTATTTAATGGTATTTATTTTTCAATTTGGATTGCAATAGAAATTGTTTTTTTTTAAATTAAACAATCTATTATATTCGCTTGCACGACGTCGTTTTTCTGTAAGTTTTGCTCCTTCCAATCTACGCTCGGAATCATCTCTTTCTCCAAATATGTTGGCCTCCCCGTCCCCGCTTAGAAATCTCCTCTCACCTGTCCTCACATTCTTCCGAAATGGAATCAATCGGAGTCCTTATGCCCATACCAATGAACGGGTACCTTGAGCAAGAGCTCGATAAGCGCTTCAACTTGCTCAGACTCTGGAAGGCTCCTGAAAAATCGGGGTTCATCAGCACCCACAAGAATTCCATCCGCGCAGTTGTCGGAAACTCGAAGGCCGGTGCGGACGCCCAGCTGATAGAGGCGCTTCCTAAGCTGGAAATTGTCTCCAGCTTCAGTGTGGGGCTGGACAAGATTGACTTGGCCAAATGCAAGGAAAAGGGGATTAGAGTCACCAACACGCCTGATGTGTTGACGGATGACGTTGCAGACTTGGCCATTGGGCTGATGCTGGCAGTGCTAAGGAAGCTGTGTGAGAGCGACCGGTATGTGAGGGGTGGCAAGTGGAAGAAAGGGGACTTCCGGTTGACCAGTAAGGTATGTACATTGTTTGGTATTGTTGACTTCTTTGTTTTTGGGTTGCTCGTATGATTTTAATATGTCCGGGGCATTATTATTTTATGAATTTGATGATACAGTTTTCTGGGTCGGTCTTGGATTTTGCTGGATTTGTTATTTGTTAGCAAATTTTCAGGTGGATTGTGATTGAACTCTGTTTGATTAGGTAATGTTAGTGTTTGATTATATTATAATGTTGTATTGGGTTTTTCCTTCCCTAAGTTCCCATTATTTTTGGTTGACTACAACTGCATGCTTCAGGCCTCACCTTTGTTTGATAAATGGGTGGCCATTTTAGTTGTCTTATACAGTCATGTACATGTATTGTTTACTTATGCAGTAATTCTTGATCTTGAGGAAACTATGGTCCATTATTAGGCATAATGAAAGAAGAGGATTCATGTAGTCTGTGATTGAGTTGAAGTTTCTTGTTTGTGCTTTCCCCCATCTCTCTTTTTTATGCCATTCTAATGAAAATTTTACAATTAAACTTATAAAGGGACTGAACAGCTCAACACTCACTTATTGGATATATATTTATTTTCAAGAGAATCAAGACATTAAATATTAAAGCTTTATTCTTTGCAGTGTAGATGTTGGTATTTATGCAAGTCCTATATGTTGGTATTCTAAGTTTTTCTGGACCTTCACTTATTTCATCATTTATCAGATTTTAAGAAGATATGCCTTCTTGAGAAAGAAGCAGCTATTCTTTTCTTCTTCTTTTTTTTCCTTTTTATGTGACTGGAGATTTTCCTTTTCATTTCTATTGATGTTGAAGTGTTTTTACTTTATCATGTAGAGTTTGGCCTTTCTCTTTTCCTATAAGAATAGGAAGTAATTCTATTTGCACTTGCTGTCAATTGTTGCTCCAATCTGAATGTATAATTTCTTCCTGTGGATTTTTGAAAATGTTATTTTGTTAGGTTGTAGCAAGCACATGGTAAAATCAAGTTCAATCTCCCTCCCCAAGTTTGTTAACAGATGTTTTGCGTTCATCTGGTATGGAAAACGTTAGGAGATGTGAATTATTCTGAGTTCTATTTGCTCGTGGAGCTATTTAAAAAATTAATAATAATTGCTTCTCTTAACATATAACACAATATTCCTTTGGTTGAGAGACTTTCACTAACGTATAACACTATATTACTCTGGATGAAGGACCATCAGTTTTATCTCATAATTTTCCTTTTCGTTCTGCCCCTCTAAACCTGTTCATGCTTGGCATTTCAGTTCACAGGAAAGTCAGTTGGTATCATTGGACTGGGCAGGATCGGTATGGCAACTGCAAAGAGAGCTGAGGCTTTTAACTGCCCTATTAGTTACTACTCAAGAACACAGAAATCAGAAGTAAACTATAAATACTACCCTAGTGTTGTTGAGTTGGCATCCAACTGTCAAATCCTGGTAGTTGCTTGCGCACTGACAGAAGAAACCCGCCACATTGTCAACCGAGAAGTTATTGATGCTTTGGGTCCAAAGGGTGTTCTCATCAACGTTGGGAGGGGCCCTCATGTTGATGAACCTGAGCTTGTTTCGGCACTAGTAGAAGGTCGACTAGGTGCTGCTGGACTTGATGTTTATGAGCATGAGCCTGAAGTACCTGAAAAACTCTTCAAGCTTGAAAATGTGGTGCTCTTGCCTCACGTAGGAAGTGCCACAGTGGAAACTCGCCAAGCCATGGCTGATCTTGTGATTGGGAACTTGGAGGCTCAGTTTCTGAACAAACCATTGCTAACTCCTGTGGTTTAGCAGTTAGTTTGATGGAAAAACAATTTATTGTAAGCTTAATGCTGCTGCATTCGTATTTTATCATTGAAAAAAAGAAATGAAATTAGGTTTTTCTATTCCTTTCTTATGATTATATATAAAGTCTCTTGTTTTGCAGTTCGGTACTAGATTGCAAAACAAGTACGGTTGGATGGAAAAAGAAACTTTTCTCTTATCTAACCGTTATTGTTGTGCAATTCAAACTACAAAATAATTTTTCATTATATATATAACTTCAACATTGACATGATTATTTGATGATGACTAACTTTTTATGAAGTTTGTGTTTCGCTTAATAAGAAAAACCATAGTCAATTTGATATTATTAACAATTAATCATTTTCATTACTGTAATTTATTATCACTTAAATGATTCTCTCAATGGCCATTTCCGGAAAAAGAAATGAAAAAGTAACGACGGAAATGAAAACAAAATTAAAAAGCAGAAGGATGAGATCATGCTTGTCATTTTGGTATAATCCAAAGAAGGATTGAGAAGGAGAACCTACAAGAAAACAAATTATTAAGGAATCTAATCTAATCTGATATATATTTTTTTTAACGCTAATCTAATACAAATTTGGTAGCCAGCACCTTTTTTTTTTTCAGAAGAGGTAGCCAGCTTGTATACACTGTAGAAAAGAGAACGCATCAAAACCAAAGAACACCGCTCTTAAGTAAGCCATTGAACTTACTAATTTTTCTCAGTCTAGTCCTTAAACTTATTTTCAAGTCAATTTAGCTACTACAAACCATGATCTTGCGAGTCATAGCCAAACTTCAATTGAAAATGTCACAAAAGAGTATCAGCTCTTTGTTATAAGGTCTTGTCGAGTAAAATTTTTTTACTAAAGTTGTAACCGATATTATATTTGGATATAAAAAAGAAATCATCTTTGTGTTAAAACACATATAGAATAACCTTTTCTCACTTAATATTATTATTTAAACTTACAATCTCAGAAAGTTGATTAAGCAAGAACTAAACCGTCAACAATCAACATGGAGATGGAAGTTAAGTGGCTTTTGTCGTTAACTTCTCTCTTAATTGAACAAATCATATAATACACAGTTTTTATTATATTTCCCCAAAAGTCTAGGGGGCTAATTGAGAAAATTTTAAAAATGTCATGCAGGAACATAATTGCCGAACTACCCCTCTTCAAACAACAAATTTTGCTGCCGACACTCACACCCGACCCTAGTGGGGCAGGCAAGGCAATCATGCCGGCAGAGTAGCATTGCACCAAGCCTACCCTTATCATCCCTTACTTTGTTTCTGAGTGAAACGTGTGCATTTTGCTCCTTTCATTGCCCTGCCTCACTCTGTTTTCTTCCTTTCAAAAACAGAGTGAAACAGAGAACTACTGAACTCAAATTCTGCTTTGGATTTCCCTTCTATATCGTCTCTCCATAAATTCAGTTTCTCAGGGTAGAAAATTTCAGGTATTGGGTACCATTTTATTCCTGAATTTGATGTTTCATTTAATGAATTACAGTTCTCCTTTTTAGCTGTTGATTCAACCTCCTCTGTTCAATCCTCAGGGGAAACGATGTTGTCGACAAAGTCGGAATCCGATATCACGAGCCTAGCTCCATCTTCACCATCGAGGTCACCGAAACGTCCCGCGTACTACGTCCAAAGCCCTTCGCGGGACTCCCATGATGGGGACAAGTCCTCTTCGATTCAACCCAGTCCCATGGAGTCACCTTCGCACCCATCGTCGATCGGACGGCATTCAAGGAACTCTTCCGCCAGCCGGTTCTCAGGGATTTTCAGGTCTTCGTCTGGGAGGAAAGGGGGCCGGAAGAGGAACGACAAAGGGTGGCCAGAGTGCAATGTTATTATGGAAGAAGGGTCTTACGATGAATTTGAGGACAAGGGTTTAACGAGGCGATTGCAGGCGTTGCTTGCCGTCTTCACTTTCGTGGTTTTGTTTACAGTGTTTTGCCTGATTATCTGGGGAGCTAGCAGACCTTACAAAGCAGAAATTACAGTCAGGGTATTACCTTTGTTTTCTCTGTTTCCTATGCATTTTGCCTCAAATCATGATCTCTTCTTCTTAATTTTTCTTGCAGAGTTTGACAGTGAACAACTTCTATGTTGGGGAAGGCACAGATTTTTCCGGGGTCCCAACAAAAATGCTTACAGTGAATGGGTCATTAAAGATGAACATATACAATCCTGCTACAATATTTGGCATCCATATTAGCTCCACCCCAATCAATCTTATCTATTACGAAATCCCTGTAGCAACTGGCCAGGTAAGACCATGCTCCTAATATTCTCATAGAGGGAAAAAAATGAGCAAATATTGACACTGAAACTTTATGATTACTATTGCAGCTGAAGAAGTATTATCAACCAAGAAAGAGTCACCGGACAGTTTCAGTGATCTTGGAAGGAACAAAGGTTCCTCTCTATGGAGCAGGATCAAGCTTAACAGTGTCACCAACTGGGGTTGAGGTTCCATTGAGGTTGAAGTTTGAAATTCGGTCAAGGGGTAATGTGGTCGGAAAGCTTGTGAGGACTAGACACCGGAAACAGATTTCATGCCCCTTGGTTATTGACTCTACAAGCACCAAAGCTATCAAGTTCAAGAAGGACTCTTGCACATATATGAGTGAGTGATGCATCATCTATGGCTGTTTTTGGGCTGCTGAGGCCTCAATAACCTTCTTCAATGTGTAAACAAGGAAATGTGAAGGAGACACAATTATATGTTTTCCCCTTTTTATCTGTGTAAGAATGTAATTGATGATCTTAATCTTGTGGGTTGTATGCAAATAATTAAATAAATGTATATGAGTTTTAAATCCGTGAAATTCTATCCATGCCCTTATGCGTCTACTTATGGCCAGGTAAGAAAAGTGCTTTTCTGGCCGCCTTTTCATTACCTGTCTGTTCTTTATGAATTATTAATCCATTATTTTGTCTAAAAAAAAAAAAACAATATAAAGAGATAAATTACGGCCATATAACATA
This sequence comes from Rubroshorea leprosula, assembly GCA_020521535.1. Lineage (NCBI taxonomy): Eukaryota > Viridiplantae > Streptophyta > Magnoliopsida > Malvales > Dipterocarpaceae > Rubroshorea > Rubroshorea leprosula. The sequence continues at coordinate 307,366 of BPVZ01000074.1, read as the reverse complement.
AAAACAGCTAGAACAATTTATTTATTTATTTACTTTTGGACACATGGGGCGTCTTCTTTTTGGCTTGAAGAACTGTTAACCTTATCTCAATCAAGACTCAATGGAACCGGATCTTTAGGTTCAATAGTTCGACCTCAAACCTTAAATGCTTTGGTGCAGTGGTTGTAGCTTCGATCTCTACCACCGTCGTGAATTTCACTAAAAAGTAGTTCGATGGCCGCACGTCTCATTTAAGGGGGTGAAATGTTCACCCGGTCTAATAATCAAATCCTCAGTTACTAACAACTAATTTAAATTAATTTCCTAACTATTACCCCAAGACTCAATGAACACGTGCTGAGATTTACCAACAGTTAACCTCCGAGGAACCCATTAATCTCTTTCCTCAGAGATCTCATCCAACGTATCCTTTTCAACGTCATCTCTCTCTCCTTCTTCTCCATATATTACCACCACCATTGCATCTGATCCCACAAGCAATAACGCCCATAATGATGATTCTGATGATTTCAAACAACTTCTAGCATTAGATGAGCTGGAAGACCAAGAACGGGGGCAGGAACAAGAAGGGGGTGGTGGTGGTGGGAGCTCACGAGAGGCAGAAGTGTTGGCTAAAGCACAGAGGGTAGTTCTTGAGCTTTAATAGTGGTAACACCAAGAGGGTCATTGATGGGAATGAGTATGTGCTGGTTCTGGGATATGCTACCTGTTGTGCGAGGAGTGCCGAGCCAGGGCTTATGCCTCAGTTTGCTGAGGCTGCAACCTCCTTGAAGGAATTGGGAAGTCCCCTTTTGATGGCTAAGCCTGATGGTAATAGGTACCTCGAAAGTGGCCTCCATGCTTGATGGCAAGGGGTTCCCTACCCTGCTTCTGTTTTGTTAATGGGACTTCCCAACCTTATTCAGGCGATTTTCTGAGTAAGAGCATGTTTGATGCAGCTCGTAAGAGTTTCAGCTTTTGGATACTATTTATGTGTCTCATGAATTTAAATTTTTTTTAAAAAAACTTACACTTTTAAATATTTTTTTAACCTCAAAAAGCTCTTAATATTTTAATTTCAAAAAGCTCTTAAACAGTAAAAATTTAAAAGTTTCAAATTTAAATTTTTCATAAATTCCCTTTTTACTTATTTTTTACTTACTTTTTCACCTTTTTAAAAATTAAAACTCTATTTTTTTTCCAATAAAAATTTAAATTTATCACTCATAACAGTATTCAAAAAGTAAAAAGTTTCGTAAGCCACACCAAACAGGCTCCAAGTCATGCTTCTGCAGCCATTCTCAGTTATGGTTCAGAACATTTGCTTTGTTTTGTTTTTTGCTTTTTGTTTTTTCAGAAATTTCATTTATCAAAGCATATAGGAGGGGTCCTTATGAAAATTGGCGTTTGATTTTTATTGAATTAGTATTTATTTGGGGAAGAAATAGTGATTTGGGCAAGGAAGAAGACTGCTGTGCCTGTCATCAGAGTAACTATAAGCACAGTAACCAAGGTAGAAGAATTCCTGAAGAAATATGATATATTTGTGATTCGTTTGTTCGAGAAATTTGAGGCATGTGGATTCGTATCATTTCAAATGATCTTAAAGGGCTTTATTACTACTAGACTCATTTTGGAATCTGGAACAAGAATTATTTCCTAAGATCCATTCCTTAGTATATGTATTTTTGTTTGGTCAACCTCTGATTGAAAGGTAATAACTTTCCCATTTTGGGATGTTTCTGTAAAGTGTGAATTCTTCTTCTTTGACACTTAAGGGGACATTGTTGCTACTGTAGTTGTCATCTGACCCCCATTTTGTCTAGATTAAACTTGTTCATTTTCTCCTGGTGGACCTAGAAACTCTTATTGCTCAGGATATTGGGATTGGAATTTTTAGTCCATCCATGGAATATTTTAGGTGCTTAATATTATTTGAATGAAAGGTGATCGTATCAAGCATATGAAATATGAAATTAAGGAGAAAATTTTGAGTGCAGAAGCAATACGTTTTTCATTCCTCAACTTAAAATTCTAAAAGATACAAATGAGAGCAGATATAAAACTACCTCAACAGTTACTAAATACAAACATAACTCTCTAAACAAACTGCTACAAATTGAAATACAAACATATTAATTTCCAATAACAAAAATTGATTCAAATGGACAGCAGCACACAGCAGGTTTGATGGCATGCTAGTCTGCAACAACTTCAACATTGTAATTGACATTGAAAATAACCTGGATTCCTCTATCCATTATTTGTCCTTGTAATCGTCTATGAAGACACAGGAATATAACTAGCTGAAGTTAGACCAAAGAAAGGAGCGTATTTGGAAGCAGACCTCGCAAGCAGTTCTGGGAATTTCAGCTATTATGGTTTGTTAAGACGCTTTTAGGAACTAAGCTTTAGGACGAGCAAAGGTTCTCAAATCCCATGTATTCCTTGTTCTTAATCTGCTCAATCATGTCTGCAATGCCAACTCCACCTGCATGAAAAAGGGAAGGGAAGTTATACTAGAATTACGATTTTCAACTCAACAATCTTCACAAAAATTTCTTCCATCAAAAGATATATCCAATCTACATTTATGTATGTTCTGAGACGTACCTAGTGATATCGCACTGACAAAGATCGTGAAGGATAAAATGAAGATGATTAGAGATGCTCTGCCTAATATACTGATCAGCTTTCTTACCACACATTGCCCTATCAAGGCAGAAATTACGGCCACAGCAACAAAGTAGAGACCTGTCTTGCATTGAAAATGACAAGTAAACTTGCTGGTATTTGAAGGAAGAATAGTTTATGTATACTTGCATTTTCAGAATTCATGATTGACATACCATAAGGAACTGGAAAGCGGTTTAGTAGGTAATACTCTACAACAGCCATTGATGCTGAAAATGCCATGGCAAAGGTAGTTGTGGCACCAGACACCTGCATGTAAGTTTTAAACAAGTCAGGTTATGTGTATCACTTCCACCGTACATAAGCAAAGTTATCTAGCTTGGCAATTAAGAAATGAAAATTGCAAGCTTATATTTCAAATACTCTGTATATACGACCACTAAACAAGAATTCTTAAGGCCATCAAACAGAAGTCATTATCAAGCAGATACTCAAACCTGAGGGGAAGGATAAATGCACCTGTGGAGGAATTCCCAATTCCAGAAAAAGAGGACCTAAGATAAATCCTCCTCCTAGACCAAGCAACCCTCCTACTAGACCGGCTAAAACACCACAAGCACAACAAAGAATCAGCTCGTGAACTTTCCAGTTTGTAGCTGCATCTCCCTTTGATTCAAGCTCTCTCCATCCTTTGTACAGGCAGACGGCCTCATAAGATGAAACTCCAACAGTCACTGGGATCTGAAAGACAAGGGATAATAAGGCTTTAGAAGTAGCAACACAATTGGCTTGATTTCACTAAAAAAGCTAAAATAGGGAAACTTGCATAATTTGTTTGTTGGTTATAGTTAACGTACCTGCAATAGATTTAAAACCCAGTATGCAACAGAACAGGTTGTGGAGTAATTCTGTGCCACAAGATGTAGGATTATCGTCAATCGGGTTGGATTGAGGATGAATGAAAATAAAGGCAAAAGGGTCCTAATACTAATTACTGAGTAAGCAGAAAATGGATTAAAAACCTGAGCAATCTCCAATGCAAGAACTATAATCCAGACAGCGAAGAGAACCCCGAGTGCCTTCCAGTGAACATTCTCAAGAATAGAGACCTGAGAAGAACTTTGGTCAGTTACAAGAATAATAAATCATGGCAAAACAGCCCTGTGGGAAATTTCCCACCTCTGACTGCTCAGATTGCTTGGTTTCTGGTTGAGGACCATTGCTTGGGCCTTCAGGAAGAGGCTTGTATTCTGCTCCATCACTAGCATCATCTAATTAAAAAGCAAATTAGCCTGGAAGAAGAATTTTTATGATACTGAACATCAATATCAAAAGTTTCTACCCTATAGGGCAAAAATGAATGAACTCTCCACTCACTTACCATTTAACTCTAACTGTGTAGCAGCCTCCTGAAAAATCAGAAACACATGAAGTAGGATCAAGGAAATTTAACCTAAAAATAAGATTAGACAATGAAAGAACGAACTGATTGAAACTAAATTGAAGTAGACTTTATTGTCCTCACGAATGAGAAAAATTAGAGTACCATTTTAATTAAGGTTTCCATTTTCCATGTTTCAACACCCTTGAGGAATGCCTTAGTTGACGTGGCTGCAGGATGCCAGAACCTATCAGCTCAGGAAAATTGTAAAGTAGAGTAAAAATTCAGAACTCAGAATATGACTACCCAAGAAGATGATAATTGACAAAACCGTGATCATCCAGTCAGCAAGTATCACATTCAATACAACCCCAATGCTGATTCCCAACACCAACACCGGTTGAAATAGAAGTGCCAGGTCATAGTCTATGAGGGGCATTTCAAGAGTTGGATGCCTCAACTTTAAATTGTAGGTAACTGTCGCAAATGCTCCTCCGGTGATCATACCTAAATCAGACAGACACAATCATCTCGAGATATTCTGATGCCCCAAACAAGTGTTAGCAGATGGTTAACTTTGCATATTTGTCAGTGTGTAGTAATTAAACATTGAAAGAAGAGCAAGGTTATACATGATTTTTGAAACTTGACCCTAAACTTTCCATTTAACAAATGGAAATCGAAATGCTATAAAGTAGACATTCAGAAAGGGTGAATTATCTTACATTTTGAAATTGCAGTAGACGATTTTGCATCAAATCCAATAATCAACCTAAGCATAGGAACAAAAATGCCACCCCCGCCAACTCCTCCAACTGTCCCAAACGCTGCTCCAAAGAATCCAATTATTGTACCCACTATAATTCTCCACCCAAATCTCATTTCCTACAAATTAACCAAAATCCACTGATTATACAACTACTCTGAGTTTTGAAATTTAGAACATCTTTTGCAAATAAATAAGAACTGTAGTTTTTGTTCTTTTTCTGAATTTTCCATGCAGAGAAACAGCACATTTTCAAGCAACCTAAGCAGAAAAAGATGAAATATCCTAAACATTACACAAACAAGAATGTGATAAAGAATTAACTTACAGGCCAGACACGTCCATTACCCAGCTGACCTTCTTGCCACCCGAAATTCAAAGCAAGAAAATCAGATTCAACAACCTCCTGAGTCTGGTTATACCTTGAAACTTCTTGTATCAACTTTACTTCTGCCATAACAAGCATTTGAGCTACAAGAAGAAAACCCACCAAGACTACTCCCATTAATCTCAAATCCCACCGTTTCATCCCAATCCCAGCCATTAGATTCCTCAATCCTCCTCTGAAAGAATCAAACTTCTCTATTTCAAAGTGAACCCAAAAGCCCAACAATCAAGAGTGTTGTAACAGAAACACAGGAAGAACCACAAACTCAGATTTTATGTTTATTCTCCAACTCAACACGGAACCAATGTTATGTAGAAAACTAATGACTACAGCAAAGGAAACACAGAAAGATTATGAACTTTGAAAGTGGGTCCTTCATTACCTCTCCTTGGTCTCACCAGCACATTGTCAAACACATGGTAATTTCTGTCCTTTTCTATTCATGTAATTACCCTATTATACCTCACAATGAATCGCTGTGTCTTCTATTATTATCTTAAACGCCCACCGATCACATAGGATGCACGAAAAGCTGAATAAGAAAACAATTCACCTCAACTCGATAATTGGACTCCAATGATGAATGCGAGACCATTCCAGAGTAACCCTTGTGGCTAAGTCAGATTTACCTCAGCCGGAATACAGAGACTTCCTATAAGCCCAATTTGAGAAGTAGATTCACAAGGATGACTGTAGTGACAGAACAAAAGTCAAGTCCTTTCTACATCATCTGCTGACACCGAGGAGGAGACTGTTAGGTGAGACTTTATAGGACCACGGATTTTAAAGCTGCATTTGGGGTGACATGGGAATGCTCAAGTTACCTGTCATGGGCAGTCGCCTTGAACTTAATCCATAGATGACTTATGAGTTGAGCCTCCAGAAAATTATCGTCAGATCATTTTCCTTTTCATGCCTGTTACGGGCCGGGAACGAAAACATTTGCTTTTAGAGATATACACAACTACTGCATGGAAACTACTACTTGACAGATGACCATGAAAAGTTGCATTTGATTTTTATCTGGGAAAGTAAACAGAAATAGACAACCGAATTGCATTACCGATGTTAACAGTTTTTTTTTTTTTTCAAATAACATTGAACTTTATAAACAAAAAAAATAAATATTGAGATAACTCCTTCGTATCAAGTCAAATTTAATTTCTTTTTAGTTAAATATTAAATTTAGTCTCTTAACTTTAGTGAGTTGCACATTTTTGGTCCCTTAACAATTTTTTTGCATTTTTTTGTCCCTCAACTCTAAGAAATGCACTCTGTTAGTCTTTCTGTCAATTTAGACCGTTAACTACGACATGTGGCATTTTTTATAATTTTTTTGATGACATGACAAAAACAATTTAAAAAAACGTTGATTTGGAATTTTTTTTTAAGGCACGTCATTGCCAACTCATCCAACTCATCGCCAATTTATAAACCGATTTTATCTTAATAAAAAAATAAAAAATTACAAATTTACCCATCTTCTTTTCTTGATCCATCTTCTTCCTTTTTTTTTTTTTCTTTTTCTTTCTTCCTCTTCTTCCTCTGTATTTGCTGGGTTCGATGGAACCCAGCAACTGGGTTCAAGGAACCCAATTTGCTGGGTTCGGTGGAACCCAGCAACTAGGTTCACCGAACCCAACAAACTGGGTTCCACCGGAACCCAGCAACTGGGTTCGAGGAACCCAATTTGCTGGGTTCGGTGAACCTAGCTCCACTTTTTTGTTTTTTTTTTTTTGTTATATGTTTGTTTGCGAAGAGATTATCTAAGTCGCAAGATTCAAAATGGAAAGAACAGAAGCAGTTGAGCAAAGAAGCAATTCTTAGTGGGTTTTCATTTGTTTGGCTGGAAAATGGTATGGTTTGGGTGTTTGGATGCCGAGAAAATACTTTGAATTTGTTTGGTTGTCCAAATTGGTTACCGAGAAATTATAATGTCCATTAAAAAAAGAAAATTTGGTGAAAAAATTGTGATTTAATTATAAATTAAATTAGAATCTTAATTTTAATTAATATAAATAATTATAGTTTAATGATGATTAATTAATAAAATTTGATTTGATATTATTTTTTATTCAGATAAATATTTAATTTAATTTGTTATATTATTAAAAAAATATAACAAATATCACTTAATTTTTTATGTCATCAAAAGATATCTTTTTTTATTAGTGATGTGAGACCCATTTAAATAAATTTGGTGTCATGTCAACCAAAGACAAATTTCTTTATTAGTGATGTGAGACCCATTTGAATAGATTTGACACATAGTAACATGACATGTCAAAATATTTGTCTATATCATCACTTTTCTAAATTTTACTCTCCAAATCATCAAAAAAATCTAAAAAATGCCACATAAGAGAAGTTAAGGGCTTAAATTAACAGAATGACTAACGGAGTGCATTTCTTATAATTGAGGGATCAAAATAATGCAAAAAATTGTTAAGGGATCAAAAATATACATTTCTTAAAATTAAAAGACCAAATTTAATATTTAACATTTTTCTTTTAATAAATTTACAAAAAATGGGATTCGAAACCATTACTTTGAAAAAAAAAAAAAAAGATGCACTCACAGATAGCCTGATCTGCAGCCACTGAATCAGAAAGCCCAAGTACAAGTCAAATCTAACTTAATTTCAAATCAAACAATATTTTTAATGTCGTTATCGGATAACTTGGGTTAATAAAAAAATAAAAAACAGAAAATAGTATCTTCTACGTAATTACATGGTTACCATCATGATTGCTTGAGCTTCCCTGTAGTATTATCCTATTATATATGCATTTACTTTTTTTTTTTAAACATATATGCATTTACTTATAAATTACATGTGCTGATTATAATCTTAAAATATTATTATTTTAGTTACAGAATAATAAATTAGTATTTTTTTTA